>BPLT01000294.1:0-72530 GCA_019656295.1 Rhododendron mucronatum var. ripense
CCTCCCCCTCTCTCAATGGCGAAACCAGGAATTAATTATGCTGTGGGCTAACCCAATTTTTTTTTTCAATTGTATAGATTGTATTGGGATACATATTACGTATTTTAAATACTTTTGTTGGAAGGAAGAGTAAGAGTTTCTATTATTTAGTTAGACAAAATTTTTGGAGGAGGGAGAATACTAAAGACAAGAATATAGAAATAGAGTATTTGTATTATATTTGAACTCAAACTTTTTTTAGTTTGGTACAAAATGGTTAGAACTATCTCTTTTTATAATATCCCATGGGAGACTTTAATACAAAGATATTTTCATACAAGATAAACTTGGTGATAATTCTAGAATTACCCGTGACTAATTTTTACAAAAAAAACTCTAGATATTTCACAAAGATATTCTAGAATTTTCGGAGCTAGATATTATGGAGTTTCTAAAAATTAGATAATTATATATTCTTTAATAACGTCTTCTATTTTTGAGTTTTGTCAATTGAAAGTTTTGTTAATTGAACTTGTTTGGATTTAACTTTCCTGTGTCAAAATACTAAATTTAGTTTATACTTCAACAATATTAATCATAATTAATATATAATTAAAAAGTATATACACCTAATAATACCAACAAACTATATTTATATTTTAAATTTTTTTTAAAGATGTAATATTTCAACGATTTGCTAATATTGATAAGGCTGCTTAATATGAAAAACTCTAATATGTACAAATTAATCTCCAACTTTTAATTCGTGTATTTGTCAAAAGGTAAAAAAGAAGAAGATGAATTGTCCAATATATTGTTGGATTTTCCATTGGCCATGGGTGGAGATCATTTGTTCGTGAACACAACCTACCACACATGAGTGCTGAATGCTAACAAATTGAACACCTTTGGTGTTTGTCCCAATGATTGCAAATGTATCTATCCTTGGTATTGATATCTTCTGACAAACTTTTGGACTGATCAATTCCGTTTATATCCTCTAGATTTGGTCAAACTATATGGACTATGTAACAGTGTAAGGATTATGAGCTAGTATGTAGCTCGTATCACTTGTATGTATCTAGGTACGAATGTAAGTTTAAATTACAAAAACTAAGTACTTACCCAAAAAAATAAGAACATTAGCTCAACTCTCTTACAAGTGTAAGTTTCACATAAAATTACTTACCAAAAAAAAAAGTTTCACATGAAATTATTACTTTAAAGAATCTCTTACTTTGTGATAGGATAATTGATCACTATCTTTCTTGAATGAAAAAATTAGGTCCCGTTTTGTTAAGATTATTATTTTTTACTCCCTCCGTCCCAAAAAGTTCGACACTTTTGGGACTGCGCGTGTCATTTTAGATTACTTATATCTTTCGATTTATAAAATTTTACGTGATTTTGAAAACTTTGTTTAGTAGAATTAATTAAAATTTATCGAATAAGATCCATATTGTATGCATATTTTTTGATATTCAAATTGAACAATATATGCGATTGAAAATAGCACACTATCCCAAAAGTGTCCACTTTTTGGGATGGAGGTAGTAAGTACTTATTTCTCGCTTTACGAGATAGGTCATTCTTTCACACAATACATCACGTGAAAAAAAAATTAAGACTACATTTACATTTCACCGGAAAAAAGACCACATTTATAGTAACTACTCCACCAGTACTGTAGTAGTTAGTACTTACTAGGGTCTTTTTTAAGAAACCAAACATTTTTTTCTTTTCCCTAACTTTTGCAGGAAATATTTAAGGAAAATGATATTGGCACTCAAAAAATTGATGGAAGCATTCATTGGAATTCCAAAGTTACTTTCTTTTGTTTTTCGGAGTGTCTTCATCAATTTTTTAAATGCCAATATCATTTTCCAATCTTTAAATATTACAACTTTCCGGTGCATACACGGTTGATGGATATAAATGTAGCACAAGGAAAAAGCAAGCAGCCGATTAAGATAGAGAGATTTTTGCCTTGTGACAGAAAAATTATTCTGCACTCGAAAAACAATGCTCTTTTCTCTCGTAAAAATGTATGCGTTCCCGCACGTACACTCTTGCGAGAGCAAGGAGCATTATTGCTCTCGGGGCATGGAAATAAACCCTCCTTGTTGTGACGAGGGGTTTCGATTCGTCTCCCTTAGCACGTCGCGGACCCCCTCAAAGTCCACGTTGGGAATATGCCATTATGCCCCAGACGACGGTCGCTTCCCCCACGGAAGAAAAACCGCCTCATTTTCCCATGTTCTAGCTTGTGAAAACACTGTTAAAGAATTGGAGTTTTGGTTTTACACGTGGAAAAACAAGGCACTTTCCACACGGTCGATTGTATGGAAATTACAGCGGTGCTACCCCACCATTACGCTCTGTTTAACCGCTCTCTCTGCAATGTTCATTCTCACCGTTTGTCTCAATTAATAATCCGAATTTTAAAATGATACTTTTAGTGGAGGGAAGAGTTAGAGTTATACCCTCTTTTAAAATTTGAATTGTTTAAAACACTTTTAAATAGTGTAATTGAGAGGGGTGGAAGCAGCAATGAAGCAGAGCGGTGGGGTAGATTGTACGTGGAAATTAAGGCATGGGGTAGACTGTCTGTGGAAATTAAGGCAAGATCTCGATTGTATAGTTGACTAGTGTTTAAGATCAATTTAGGCAAGCAAACCACCGACACAATAATTCAGTTATGCGTATGTCTCGATTTTACTCCAGCAGTGCTACGCCCACTGTTTTGTTTTACCGCACAACATTTCATCAATCGTCTTGACAATTAATGGTCCGAATTTTAAAAAAAACTCTTCATTAACTCTTCCCTCAAAGAGTTTTTTAAAATCTAAATTGTACAAATACTTTTGGACGGTAAAATTGAGAGATGGAGGGACTGGCAAATATAAAACGATGGGCGTAGACTTTCTAATCATTCTATCATAAACGGTTATAATTAATTTTTGACTCTAGAGCTCTCTCTCATAATTAAGTATCTGCTCTTTATTTGGGATCCTGTAGAGCAGAAACTTGATTATGAGAGCATTAGAGACAAAAATTAATTATGGCTCTTTAGGATAAAATGATCAAAAAAATAAAATCTTCGCACTGGTTCAAACAGATTGAAAATTGGAGCACTTTGTTTTTATTCTTATTTTTTTATATAAACAATAATTCCCTCGTAGCCGGGGAATTCCGTTGTCGGTGGCGAACACGATCTGTCCTGGGAATTCTGTGCGTTTGTTTGAGTGAGTTTAAATTTTTTAATTGAGAAGTGAGTGAGAGTAAAGAACCTGATACAGAAGATATCTTAAAAATGGGTAGCTAAAGTAATAAAATGACTTTTAATGTGTAAATTGGTCCAAAATTTAGAGAGTGGTGCAAATGCTCTAACAAGCCAGAATGACATTATTTAATACTACTGTATCATTTTGATTTTTTCCCTCATATGTAGGAGTGATAAAAGAGTTGATCCGGGCATATAGTACTAGTTTGTCAAATTAGGTTTGCAAAAACTTAACGAACTTCAAATCGCATTCAAAATTCCCAAAAAATCTTGTTAATGAAACGAACTAATCTTGAACGAGTTTTAATCGAGTCCAACACGAGACGATCTCGAGTTTTTTGAATTTTTATATGACATCATAAACTGAACAAAATTGAGTAGGAGCTTTTCCAAGCTTTGATTGAAAGCTTAATGAGCTTTACAAAAATATTTAAATTTGACTTGTTTATGTAACGAAACCGATCTCGAACGAATGACCTCAAACTTGAATAGTTTGGTTTATTTATCAACTGGATAGACGAGTTGGTTACGGACTTACGGGTACGTCGGGTAGGTAGTTTGAGGGTGTTTCTATCCCTGTACTGGTCATAGCATCTCGTTGTCGTGGTTGCTTAATTTGTTTTTCTATTGTTGTAGCGGATCGGAGCCTAGTAATTAGAAGGGCTACAGGCAAGGGCGGAGCTAGTAAGAGTCAAGGGGGGGCGGCCGACCCCGCTGCCTCCCAAATTTTTTTAGAGATTGGTATAATTTTCATCCAATTTTTACTCATTTGACCCCCCTTTAAAATTCATTTTTGCCCCAATCCATATATAAGGGTTTTGTACTTAGAAAAAAGAGGAGTCAAAATAGAATTTCCACCCACAAAAATTCTCAAAACGTCGTCCTCGCTTTCGAGGTCAATTGTGAATCGAAGCTGTATTTTGTTATTAATATATATTTGCTTTTTGATTAACTTGTTAATTTGATTGTTCCTTTCAAATAGCAATTAGAAAAAGTGAATCATACATAGTTTAAATTTTCGACCCCACTAAACGAAAATTCTGGCTCCGCCCCTGGCTACAGGCTACTGCTCTCAATCTTGTAATATTCCAGTTATGATTAATGAAGTTTTCGGAAATCTCTAAAAACAAATTGTGGAAAATTTAAATCTGCAAAATTTGATCTTTAGGTTTTGGGGCAGGTGGATTAATATGGGGAGATATACTTATATATTCACGGAGGCATTATAAAGCGGCTCTTTACAGAGCAGAACGATCTCAGCCGTTCGTTTCGGCATTGGATGACACAAATTAAAAATAATCTATTTGAGCGAATAGATTATCTATTCACGCCAATAGATTGTTTTTATTGAATCGTCCAAAATACTTTTGGACGACGGCTAAGATTGAACTCCATAAACTTTTATTTACGGAATCTCCCATAATAAAGATTTTCTCTAATATGGGTCTCACTCACGGGATAATCCTACTGGTTTCCCAAGGGTCCATGCTGTGAAAAACCCATAAGACATGGAGTGGGCCTAGCCCAAATTAAATGGGATAGTTATTTATTAGGTCTCTGTAAAGATTAATTTCACGATGTTCTCTTTCATGGGTTTTAGTTGAAATTGTGTACTACTATATAAACAGTTTTTCTGGAAGGCAGCGGCCATCGGTGGTGATTTGGGCCAATAACGCTGTGGGTGAGTTTGGGGTTTTTGTTTTGTCTCCGGCTTGTTCCGGTTCTACCGGCTGGTTTTCCCAGTCCGACTCTGTTTTTAGTCTGGTTTCCCCAGATCGGGAGGTTGTGGGCGAATAAACCTAGGTTAGTTTTTTGGTTTTCTGCTCTGTTTTTCTCCATTTTCGGAGTATGGCTGTTCGTCTTCACCGGTGAAATGGGTTGCGCCGGTGCGGTGCGGTCTCTGGCAGTGGTGCAGTCGGCGGCTGTTCTGGTTTTGGATTGGAGCAAATTTCATATGTGCTTAGAGCTATGGTTTGAGCTGGGCGTACTTTTGAGCTCTACTACTAAAATTGGAGACGGGTTCATTACCCTGCATTTATGTATGGTCTGCCTTCGCCAGAATGTGCTTAGGAGCCTTCTAGTGGATGTGCTTCGCGTCTAGGGTTTAGTAGTTTTGGTTCTTTCCTGTATTTTCTAATGAAATCGTTGTAACCTTTGAATTTTTACCTTCGGGTATTGTGAAATGAATTGACTGACAAAAAAAAAAAAAAAAAAGGATAAAGTTTACCATATAGTTGAAAGGCTCAAAGGGTTATTTTGATTTTGGCATGGATGACCGGTTTCTGACAAAGCTGAAAAGAGTAAGGGAAAATGACGGCTCAGGACGTGTTTTGACAATTAATACCCGCCAATGATAAGCTAAGAACATTTATTAATACTGAAAATATCATTGGCAGGTATTATTTATTAAAACATGTCATTGGCCGTCATTTTCTCAAAGACTAATTTAGTCGATGTATTCAAATTAGCTGAACACTCTTTACGTTGAACTCAAAATAAAAAAAGAAAAACAAGGAAATGTGCCTCTGTGAAAAAGATAATTAACTAAATTAAAAGGTAATCAAACCAAATCTTCGAGAATATCAAAACGTGATTTAGATCTGGATGATGACGCTGACATCTTTGCAAATTTGAAGTTATTATTTGGATGACACTAGTATCACATAATTTAGTTAATTTGGAATATGTACACAACTCTAGTATCACATAATTTACTAGAGTTTTACAAATTTTTTTCCACAAACATACTAACTTAGGCATTGGAGTGGTGTTGACCAGCACCACATCGGTGTCAAGTTCTCGATTGCAGGCATACGAGATCGACCATGCTAGAAACCGACTTATCAAGATCCAAAAACCCTACAAGAGGTTTGCCACTGCACCACAAAACCATCTTAACTTTTCTCATTGAATAACTAGTATATATATACAAAACAATGAGAGATCTCATTTTAAAACCTCGTCTCGATTCCCGAAAATCTCAAGACCGACCTTGATGAGGGTGTTAGTGACCGAAAAACCTCCCAACGGGAAAATCATGAAGAAGCCCTGAAGTTTTGGGATTTTTTTTGCAACTTAGGGCAAAGAAAAGAAAAGAAAAGAACAGAAAAGGAAAGAAGGAAAACTTGAAAAAATTTTATCTTAGTTGTTTGGTAGTACCTTTTTTTTTTCCACGAGTTGTTTGGTAGTACTTTGGTTAAGATAGAAAGAGAAAAAAATATGAGCAATATTAGGGCACGACAAAAGTTTTTTCCGAAAACATCCGAGAAAGATAAAAAATGGTTCAGATTCGCTTTGATATTTGGATCTTGTCTGCACATCAACGTGAATTTTAATCTTTAATTTCACATACTCGGCCATTTTTAAGAAAAAAATTTCTAGATCCCAACATTTTCGTAAAAGTGTTGAAGCAATAAAACTTCTTTACACTTTCCGTAAAAAATGGTTCAGATTTGTTTTGATATTTGGGTCCTGGCTGCACATTAACCTGAATCTCAATCCTTAATTTCACATTCTCGACCATTTTCAAGATCCCAACATTTTCGTAAAAGCGTTGAAGCAATAAAAATTTTGCACTTTTTTCACAATCTCTTTCGTAACACTTCCTCCAAATTCCAAACACTTACTCTAAAAAACTCCAAAGCTCTCTTTATTACATCAAGCTCCTTAAAACTTGGAACCCTAACCCTCTTTTCCTTTGCAAGAGAGACAAATTTTATATATACTCTCTCCTATCTTGAAGATTCGATTCCTTCTTGTATATTTGATAGCTACATTTGTTTCCATCCCTTGTTTCGGGTCAAACTAGATTACTACTACTATGGAAAACTCATCGATCCTCATCCCCCTAGAAACCTAGTAAAACCTTGTATGGAAACAAACCCATCTCATCTACAAGCACAAGCACAAGCACCAGCACCAGCACCAGCACCAGCACCAGCACCAGCATCCTCTCAAAACCCTAATTCCCAAATCTCAAACCATCAATTACACCCATGGCCTCCGACGCCACTCCCAAATTCCGAAACCCCGACCTCCTACCGATCCCACAGCCTCCCGATTTCCATCCCGAAATCACCGTATCGCCCTCCCACGACGGCCTCCACTTCTGGCAGTTCATGGTCGCCGGCTCCATCGCCGGCACCGTCGAACACGTTGCCATGTTCCCCGTCGACACCATCAAGACCCACATGCAAGCTCTAGGCGCCTGCCCCATCAAGTCCGTGGGCCTCCGCCAGGCCCTCACCTCCATCCTTAAAACCGAAGGCCCGTCGGGCCTCTACCGCGGCATCTCCGCCATGGGCCTTGGCGCCGGCCCGGCCCACGCCGTCTACTTCTCCGTATACGAGGTCTGCAAGAAGTCGTTTTCCAAGGGGAACCCTAACAACCCCGTGGCCCACGCGGCCGCGGGGGTGTTCGCCACGGTGGCGAGTGACGCCGTGTTCACGCCGATGGACGTGGTGAAGCAGAGGCTGCAGCTGGGGAGCGGGCCGTACAAGGGGCTGGCGGATTGCGTGAGGAGAGTGGTGAGGGAAGAAGGGGTTGGGGCTTTTTACGCTTCTTATAGGACCACGGTCTTGATGAACGCGCCGTTTACCGCCGTGCATTTCGCGACGTACGAGGCGGTGAAGAGGGGGTTGATGGAGGTTTCGCCGGACAGCGTGAGCGACGAGCGGTTGGTGGTTCATGCCACGGCTGGGGCCGCAGCCGGGGCGTTGGCAGCGGCTGTTACGACGCCGCTTGATGTGGTGAAGACTCAGCTTCAGTGTCAGGTAAAGAACTCATTTTTCGATTGGTGAATTGTAGATGTTGCTAGCCACTACGTAGACTAAATTATGCAGTCTAGGTGTGCAATAGAGTCTTGGTGTGCGATATGGTTTAAGGTTATGATATAAGGCTATGATTGTTTGTTGTGCACGAAGTTTGGTGGAATGGCTTATGTTTCCAATTCCAACTTAAGCGTTGTGTTCTCCAATCAATTGATTATGTTCTATTACATGTAACCCGGTTTTAATTTTTGTTAGTTAAGTCCCAATACATGTTTGAGTTTACTCAAGCTCTATCGTATGCATAGACATGCATAAGTATGCGTGCGGATGCACGTTTTTGATCTCTTGTGTGGGCACATGCTTATTAGTTGTCAAGGTTAAAATGTTTATATTTACGGGGGGCTTTACCCTGTGATGGAACTGACTCTACAAACAAGCTCTTAAACTTGCGAGAACAGGCGCATGGAGAACCCAACTATGAACATTGAAAGGTGAGGACACTTCATAACCATCAATTACTTCTAGTCGACGACACAAGGAGTACAGTGTTCCCAAAGGCTCTAAAATCTGCAAGCTTTGTCGTATGAACCTTGGCAATGCCATTTTTGAACGCCTTGCAGTCGATGCCTTAACTACGTTAAGGATATGTGCACCAGTCGGTGGTTGGCCTTTGCTAGTTAGAATTTCAACCAACTGCTAGAGCTTGCTTGCACCTACCCATTTATGCCAGATGTGATGGGTGTGGCATGAATTGTAGACTACAACTAGGCCACACAACTGCCTCTGCCTTCTAAACTTCTTAATCTTCAATATTTGCTGCCAAATGCCAGTCTGCAAGATTCCTTATGTTTTTTTCTTCGATGTAGATAATGCTTGAGGAGGGATCATAACGGAAATACAATGCCACATGAATAGTTTAAATTCTGGCTTAAATGCCACTGGTCAACACGTATCCACGAATGTTTTTCTCCAGGCTTTTATTGGCTTTGGCTCAGTTGATACCTATTGTGCTAACGTCCCTCCCTAAGGTAGTTATTGTGACTTGTGACCTATATGTTTGCCAACTATGTTACATGGATCCGCTACATAGGTGTGGGTGTGTTGTAAGCAGTTACGGGAGGCATTAAGTATTTTCATTAATAATTGTTGGGCTGGAGTCAAATAAAGAAAGTCTAATAAGGGCTAATGGGTTGACAACTCATTGAAGAGTTTGGGGTTTGGGGCCTTAATTGGTTTATACAACATTTTTGTTCAACAAATTTTGAACAAAAAAAGTTCTTGGTGAACTTCTTAGCTCATATTTTGACGGAATAATATATAACTGAAGTAGTTGTTTTGTGTGCCTCTATACCCGTGTCCAAATTAATGTGCACCCATATTATGCATTTTCAATTCTTAGGTTTGACGTCTGTCTGACCCTTAGATACATCCGCATCTGCTACCCACATTCGAGTCCGTGTAACATAGATTGCCTATACAAAACACCTCTATAAGTTGAAGCACTTGTGTTAGTAATAGTAATAGATTTTCGATTTCCCATGGCAGTTGGACAGAGAGAGTTATAACAAAGTGGGGCAAGCTTAAGTGCTGTTGTCGGTTTAGGCTTATGAAAGGTTGTTTTTGTATGTTTCAAGACAAGGGAAAAAGAGTAGGTTCCTGGATTTTTATTTTGTTCTTTTTATTCCTAATGTTTTAGAGTTGTTATTTGCTTGGTTGCCAAAAAGTGCATTGGTTGCTTGATTTTCAGAGACCATGGTATTGTGAACTCTAGATTGCAGCTATCTAAGAGCATTTGGATTTAACTATTCAGAAGGGAACAAAGAAAAGTCTCACCCTCGAGGGTTTCAGCTAAATGTCACAACTCACTACCAATATTTAAAATCCTCGTAAACTGAACTCACTGAAGAGAAACAACAGAAGAGTCACTTCAATATTGTAGGTTGCTATCCTTATAATTTTGTTCGAACTAGAACCCCTAAGTTAAAGATAAGTTTCATCGATGGCCAAAAACATTCTAGACTTACAATATCAATATATGGCTGACCAAAATTTTCAATTTGACCTAAAAGAAGATTCATGGTCCCACATTTCAGTTCACATCCTCAGAATATGAACTTACCTTTTCAAACAAAAAAAGAAGAAGGTAAAGACTGACAGCGGTAGATGAGCAACGTCGTGGAGATGGATCGGTTGCACGTGTATTTAACTGGCTTGTGGACGAAGGGGTTCTAAGTTTTTCATCAGCATAAGGCTGAACCTCCTGATTCTCTTTCTCCTCAGACGGATACGGAAACCCTCTGCGAATGGATGGAGCATATAAGGAGGGACCCTACTTTCCTAAAGCCACTTGACATCTTTGTTGGCATATATTGACTGGATCTTGGTATCATAACCTAAAACTAACACAATGTGGGACACTAATATAACTGTCAACTTGTTTATACATCGAACGATTGTACGTTTGAGATTCCCATGTCATCTTTACGAAACTGAGTAAAATTGTACTAATTTCTGGAAATTATTGTCTGATTCTGCCAATGTTCTGTGCTGAAACAGGCTAAGCAAAGGACCACGTAGTCTTTTTATGCACACAAAGAAGAAACCAGAATATTTGCCCTCCTTTATTTTTTTTCTCGTTTCCAATAGGCAATATGTGATCATGTAATACAATCTCTCTGTCCTCAACTGCACATCAACATACACATGTTTAACCATTGGCACCAGTAGTGTCATGCGACTAATTTTGGACATAAGTTATCATGCAATACTGGTACTGTCATGCAACAATTTTTTGAACTTGTGAAATCATTGGCTGTGCAGGGTGTTTGTGGATGTGACAGATTTGTAAATGGTTCGATTAAGGATGTTTTTCGAACTATTGTTCAAAAAGATGGATATAGAGGGCTAATGAGGGGATGGATGCCCAGGATGCTCTTCCATGCTCCTGCAGCTGCAATTTGCTGGTCTACCTACGAGGCTTCCAAAACCTTCTTCGAGGAACTAAACGATAGTAGCCACAATGAGAATGTCACCTGAATAATTACGAAGAATTCTGGATTCTTATTTTTGCCTTAAGATTTTAGGGTCACTCCTATTACTGACAAAGAGAAGTTCTTATAGCCTTATAGGCCAGGAACCGAGGAATTGGCAGATAACAACTCTTTCAGGCACAACCCCAGTTTGAGTAACTGGTGTCAGCAGACAAATTTGTGGTCGGATTGAGTATTTATTGTTTGTATTGTAGAGGTTGTTATCACTTGGAATAAGTTCAAGGTATTTTTATACCTTTGCGAGGAACCATTGTTTCGGGAGATCCTTGGGCAGAACCCCATATTTTGAGTTATACAATGAGGTAGGGTTTTCTCTGTCGAATAATCTTCGTTTTTTCCCAAGTGATGACTATACATGTACTTCATGAAGTTCTTATTGTTCTTCATTAAATTTATTGTCTTCTACGATGCGTGAGTTGTTAGATTATTTTGCGGACTACCTGAAGTCATTATTTTGCGGTAAAAACATTCAGATACAACAATCATATAAGAATTTCAACGCCATGTTATTTAATTCTCTATTCATTCATTAAATTTGAGGCTGTTGTATGTTTAATTGGAAGAAATGGATGGCCCCTCCTTGGGGGATGGTCTAAATGGTTCACAACTACCCTTCTTCCCAATATTTCTTACCATTTCACCCGCAATGGAAAAATATACCCAGGATCTCTGATAATTCTTTTGCAATAGTTTATATTCATGCAATTGTGAAGGACAATTCCAGCATACAACAAGAATTCATCAAAAAATAACAGTCTGTCTCCCAAGTCTGCAAACTGCAAGGGATCCTTGAACTTCAATGGTAAGACATAGGAAGTCATCTCGGAGACATAGGAGGTTTCATCCGCTTACTACCTGACCAACAATCACTGTGATATCATCAAGCTTACCACCTGCGCAAGACGAAAAACACTTTAGCCCTATGCATCAAGAGGAAAGTACATCATAAAGGATTTCAGTAAACCATGCCTGTCAACTTAATCCCGGCAATTTTCTTCCACCAAGGGACATCATAACCCTACACACACAAATTAAACACATTATCGCCACTGCTAAAATACATGAAAAGATGAATGCCATGTAGGTCACGTCTACACTGATTTTACCCTGGTTCTGGCCTCCGAGGAATAAGGGGAATCAAAGCTGGAATCCGTAGAATGATTGTGAGCCAAACTAGCTAATGCCTTTGCTAGCATGAGAACCAAATCTCAGTTAAGAAAATCACCACCAGATTTATATTTGCAAAGTGAATTGGGCAATTTTAGTTACCAGCTTCAGCAACCTCACTGTATTTGGACACAGTAGATATAATTTCACTGTCGAAAATATTGTCAAAAAGCCCATCTGAGCCCATCACAATGATGTCTCCCTCTGTTAACTGCACACTGCTCATCTGCAATTGAAGGAAAATAGCTGATTGTCAAAACTAGACCACAGGATAAGGTTCATCGCGAGAATTGCCAAGTGACCTTCTTTTCTCAGTATTACAAATGAAATATACACCGTCATCAGGCGATTGGTATAAACATCTTAATCTATTGGTGCATATCTCTTGGCAAATTGACAGGCATTGTAGAATCAATAAATGACCCTTGAAATCGTAGTATTCAGGCCCCATATATTGTTTTGCTCTTCTAGTAGCAATAATCATCAGAATATTAGATTAGAATTGTTTAAACCTGGGAGTTCAACAGCTCAAATATGAGGACATGGGAAAATTTACTTTCAGCAAAACAGGTGAGAGCCGTGAGAAAACACACACTCGCTCAAGTGTAGATACATATACACTTAAATTTCCACCTCAATCTTTGGGTAGAAAATATTTGATTTTCCCCATCAAGATAAATGGAATTACCACAGAGACAATATGCTGAATAAACCAACAATATTTGCACAATGGGGAGGCAATTAAGAAAGCCATGTAAGTTATTTCGAATTTTCGATCGTGAAGCATTATAGGGAGACCCATTAGTCCCATATGAGATTCTTGTGGGTGACTATTCCACTTCATTCAAACTTTGATATTTGACAAAAGCTTGAATGAAGCGGAATATTCACTCACAAGAACGAAGAACGTTATATGGGACCAATGGTTATCTTTTGAATTGGCTCTCCCTATAATGCTTCAGGACTTGAGATAAGCAACAATATCGATAACCTCATTCCTCGTATGAAAAAAAAGGTAGTAGATGTTTGAATCATCATACCGTGGCATCTATGTATGTTTGGCCAACCACCTCTGAGCTCAACTGGTATGGGCAATCAAAATAATGCTCTTGCGGGAATGTGGAAAAGATTATTTGGCCTAATGTCTCATCAAGTAATCAAGTGATGTCACTACACAGTAATCATAAAAAAAAATTACTATGAAAGGATCAATGTTGGACAACTGGAAAGCTTTTGGTATTACCTTTCCGAATAACACGTAGTCCACAATCTCCGACATTGGCAATCTTCAGAGTCCCATTCCTCTCTAGCATGGCAACAATGCTATAAAGTCAGATGAAGAACCCGAGTTAAATAAGGTTTGCAAGATTCCAAATTGCCATAGGGTGCATCTCCAATGGTGTGCACGTGTTGGGTGTCAACAACTATCAGCAGGGCATGTCCAAGGAAAAGATAAACCTACACAGTAGCTGAACCTCTTGAAGATGTCACAGCATGAGCTTTCCTCATTAGAATTTGGGGGTCATAATTAACCTGTCAAATGTTATGACAAGCAAAACATGCGTACGCTACCAAAACATGCGTAAGGTAACTCTAAAGTGAATAACCATTGCTCCAACTTTCCAAGACTTGGCTGATAGACATCATACATTGCACTTGCAATGATGAAAGGTTATCACACCATATATTCTAATAGAGTAATACCTCTTCATCCCCAACAAAATCTGAAGCATGAGCCATTAGTTCCCGAGAGAACAATGAAGGGTCCACATTCTCCTCCGCCCACCTGGCAACCATTAGTTTAGTCAGTTTTTTTAATTTAATTTTTAATTTAGTCCATTATCAGATGCAACACTGTATAAGGATTTCTTTGAAGTGTTATCTAAGCCTTCTAACTCCTACAAGGAGTCAATCAATAGCTTGGGAAGCACTTTTTATGCCCAGTTATATTATCAGCTATAGAGCAGAATGGAGACTATCAGGACCACTTCGAACAAACGACACATCTCCTGCAAGAAATCTTAGACCGGTTGCAACAAAGTTGGATTATTTTGCGAAATGCAAACTTTTGGCCTTTGTGTTCTATATTTTGGGAATACTCGTTATATCATGTCTTATCTCTCAGTCATAGATAGCAACCACCAAAACTATCTAAAGAATGAAGATCTTTACCCAGAGACACCATCGGCAACAGCAATAACTCCCCCATTATAGCTGCTCACGAAGAATGCATCCTCCCCACCTTTGTCAACCTTAACAAAAGGTGGAAAAAATGGCTTAAGAATGTGCTTGTATTTAACAATCACAAAAAGCTAGTTTCCAGCTTACTGCAAGTAATAAATTCTACGCGACTTCAACCATAGGCATGATATGGCTTACAAATTGTGTTATCAGGAAATGTTAACACCTGCCCATTTACATTTTGGAATACATATTCTGATACATGTTACACCTTTGTTAAAGAACGATACATATATCAGTTCAAAGAGATCTCCACAAAATTTTCTATTCATTTCTCTGACATTTTCTTTGAGTGAAAAAAAGAAGGCAATTTTAGTGAACTAAAAATCTTGGAGACTAATGTAAAACATGGGTAAAGGGAAATACCTTTTTAGGGTGTGGAATAAGGTGAGTTCCAATACAAAATGAAACCTCTGACCTCTGTACTTCTGACCTACGACCATAACAGATAATTCAAATTCTACTTTAATTTCTTGTACAATCTCACAAGGTATGACATGAATAATATCTTAACCACTTCAGAGCAAAGATAAAGCCGATAAGACTTTTGGGTTTGTGAAGCCGGTCTAATCTGAGCTTCGCTGACTATTCGGGTTCGACCATGGCGGAAACTGGTGTGGACTCCACCAGAACTACGTAAAAATACGTATCTTGAGCTCTCTACTTCTTTTCTTGATTGTTCTTCGCGGCTTGCGCGTCGTATTTTAATTGGTTCGCCCGATTTCTCAACAACTACTTCATGTGTTGAAAGCCAAATTACCAATAACGAAACTAAACACATACTTAAATTCTTTCAAATTTGTGCGAGAAAATTGAAGGAGAAGATTGGGTTTGCATACTGAGCAGGAGTTGATTCCGATGGAGCACAACAAGAAACCCAATTCCTCTTCTTCGGCCATGGACTAAATAATCTGTGTGAGAGAGAAATGGAACAAGGCCTGATAATGGGAACTGCCATTTCCCGCTTCGCTTCAGAGACCGTTGCTATGCCCTGCCGGGATGGTGCTGTCCGTTTATTGGATTTGGGTTTCGTGAATTGGTGCGTGCGAATCGTGCCACGTTCGCGCAACAATTTTTGCTTAGAAATAAATAAAGAAATATTTAGTTTCCTTCATCAACTGGCACCAGTGGTCTAGTGGTAGAATAGTACCCTGCCACGGTACAGACCCGGGTTCGATTCCCGGCTGGTGCACGACTGTCTTTTTTGGCTTTTTCTCTGTGTCTGCAATTTGATTTTTTGGCTTTTTCTCTGTGTCTGCAATTTGATTGTTGAGAAGCTCCAGGGCTGCAAACGATCCGAGCTTTGTCGAGCTCAAGATCGTCTTGTTTATTAAACGAGCCAAAAACTTTAAGCTTGAGCTTTAACGAGCCAAGCTCGCGAGCTGCTCGGTTTATTTGTAGCCTTAGTCATCACGCAAGAATATTCTAGGGTGTACCCTCAAATCTTTTTTTCCCTGGTCTTATACTATGAACACCATATCCGACTCTGCAGACGATTTAACCGAAGGCAACTCTATTTTCACTCGGATGGATCATAGAAAGTATAAAAACTGATATATGGCAGTTCTTTATATTTGACGTCCATTTGTAATTTGTGCTACGAGGATGTGTGTGATGCAATGCAGATAGCGCCCACAAGTTATCAACCAATCTCCACCGGCAGCAGCGACGAGGAGGAAGATGTCCCGATCAAGCAAAATAAAAATCTGACCGCAACCCAGCTGAAGACTAACTAATCCGTAGTTTACTAAATGGTTATGCAGATCGGATGTGGAATTTTTGTAGTTATCAAATCTCTTCTCATTTTCCAGACCAACAAAAAACATGTCGAGTCGCCTTTCACTTAATTTTGTTTTCCCTTCACATATCCACGTTTCATACCAAACATTAGTACATCACTAATGCAGCAATGTAAAAGCGTTGACCATAAATGATTGAAGTGGCTATAACTGCCAAGCGTTACATTGATGTCGATGGAGAGACACACTTACATGATACAAAATCAAATCAAAACTCGAGTATCCAGCAGAGACAGAACAAAATCCCAATGATTTGTACCACTCAAAAGCTCAAGCCCTAAGGCCCAAATGTCTTCTTGGTTTTGCTTGAACTGGTACCTTTCTGCCTATCAACCGAGATGCTACAACACATTCACATAGTTATTAAGATGGTATTCATTGAGAAAACGCGGTCACGTGGTCACTCCCTCAAGCACCAATATTCTCTATTTCTGCCTTCTTGTCCATTCTCTTGACAATGCCAGCTATAACCTGTATATATATGATCCAGTGGGTCTGTAAGGCTCAGAGATTTAGGCTAGGAAGACTTGAAACAAGTAGCTGAGCATTTCAGATTCAAACCACAAAGAGAAAAGGAATGATTCTTGCTTCCTCTTTTCGTGTCCAGTTGTTTTGAAAAGGAAAATAACTAAAAGCTTCAAAACACAAATGTTGTCATATCGTTCCTATTTTGCGTACAAAAACAGTTTTGGTCCAAATCGATTCCTGTGCTCTATAAAAAGTGGGTTGTTTTTAGAAAAACTTCCCCAAAGCAGTTTGGCAGAACAGTTTGCCAAACAAATTTATGAAAAACAAAATGAAAACAATCAAACTTTACCTTTCCAGGACCTAATTCATAGCTCTTCTTCAGCCCTCTTGTGAGAAGAGTCTTCACGGTAGTTTCCCACTGAACTGGAGATGTTACCTGTTATTTTAATTTTTAACATAATGAGGTGAATCAAAATGCCTAGATCAGATGATCAGACAACACAGTTAGGTTTTCCTACCTGCTGTGCTAATATCTTCTTGATGGTGTCTGGATCTGCATGAGGTTGTGCATCAACGTTAGATATAACTGGTACTCTTGGAGCTCTGATTTCTGTTGTCGCCAGTCCAGCTTCCAATCTTGACACAGCTGGTTCCATGAAACTAGTGTGGAAAGCCCCAGCTACAGCCAGGCGCACCTGAAAGAGTAAGAGGGGGTGTAATAGGAGAGTGAATATACAGACGAAATTTATGCAGACGAGAGCTTTGAAGATTTTAGAGAAACAACCCAACTGCTTGCAAGTGGGGTGGTAGCCAAGTTGGTGGGCAGTTAGGCACCACATACCCCATACACAAGACCAAGTGTCAAATCCCACTAACAACAAACTAAAAACCAACACTTCTTGCTCTTCCACATAAAATTTATAAAAAAAAAAAAAAACTGCTTATTAATCTCTCTCTATAACAAATACACTCGCCAAACAAGCTCATACAGCCAAGAAAGGCATTGAATTGAAACAACAAACCAAACTGATTCTGTACACATGTCATAGCTGAATTCAACCACTATAATTTTACTAAACTGTAGTGAAATCTTTTGAGCTGAATGCATCACTTGATAGAAGCATGGGGAGAGTTGATATTTGAAACTTAAGCAGAAAAATACCGTCATTCGAGCTTTAAATGACTTTGCCTTTGCTTCAACTGCTTCAACTCCTTTTACACCGCCTGAGACTGCATAATTCCCCTACCAAATCGGGTAAAATTCACGTCAAGTCAAATTATGCTAGAAAAAAGAAATTCCAAGCACGAATGTTGAATAATTTAGATTCGGACGACTCTTACAGTGCAAAGAAAATTTGCAATCTGAACTTTATCGGCCTCATCAACTTCTTCATTGGCTGCGTCACATAACAGCTGGACTTTATCCGAGTCAAGTCCTATAACACTGACCATGGCACTTTTAGCAGCATCCGCGGCTTCCTGGAAGAAACAGCAAGAAAGAAGATGGCATCATAGGATCTCTTCTCCATGGACGCCAATACATAATACAATTAGCCCAAGTATAAGCCAATAATGGATGAGGTACCTGCATGGCTTCACCCCTTAGTTTGACCAGCTTGAGACCATCCTCAAAGCTAGCAAAAATAGTTTAATAAGGCCATTAGGATAAAAGACATACAAGAGGAACTAGAATATTAGATGAATAAGAAAGAAAACAAAGCAAAATCTCATCCCTTCAGGACTCCACGCTGATTAATCTTAATTTCGGCTCACAACAGCAATGTATTATGTTTAAGGGGATGGCTCCAGCTATCCAAAACACCTAATAGAAAGATGATCCAACTAAAAACAATGATACTAAATAGCATGGCTCACCTGAAAGCTCCAGCAAATGCAAGAGCAGTATATTCTCCCAAGCTTAGACCACATGTGACATCAACAGAATCAATTATCTGCTGACCCCCATCACGAGCACGAAGTAACTCAACAGCAGCAAGGCTCGTGACATAGATAGCTGGCTGCAAAACATGCAGAATCAAGTACTACTTTACGATCATTGCATTTGATGTGTGACCTAACTATGAATCCACTTTCTTGCTGGAGAAACGCAGACGCAGAGACACGTTGCATCTATTTGGTGGGATACCTCATAGATCAGGGTTTTAAATTGCGGTACCAGGAAACCCAACGGTATTGGTGATACTATGACAGCCATATACTATGTTACACATGCACGGCTACATGAATCGGGTGTGGGTACATATCTAAGGGTCGGACACCTCAAAGAATGAAAATAGAGGATTTAGGGAGATGTATCCCAATTTGGATACAGGTGCGTGGATCCGCTGAATAATTACATATATTTACAAATTTTTATATTATTTATAGAAATACAGAAAAATATCTCATATAAATGTTTTTCCTTATACAATACAAATTTAAGTGTAATTTATCTCATAAAAAACAAAAAAATATCATATATCAAGTTTTAATGGGCCAGAAATAAATAAAAACAAATGCCTTATAAAGCCACTCCTCAATCCAATTGTGATACTTCCACGGCTGATCTATTGCAGGAGGGAGATCCACCCCAAAGTTGTTGACAGGTAAACAGCAATAGACAAGTATTGAAAACGAGGCAAAACTGAAAAATCGCACACGAACCAGAAAAAGTAAACTACAGAATACCTGGCTTAAGACAGTTGAATCTAGCTTTTCTTTCGGTCCATTTATGCACACATCCAAGAGGTCAAACCTTCAAACAACACACATTAGATTCCATCACTAATCCTTACTTTCCTAGCTGAACACGAGGTTGGCATTGTTCCAACCCAGATTAAGATGTGTAATACAAGGCATCGAAGAGAACAAATACTATTTATTAAACCAACCCAAGAATTTCATTTGCTTTCTTATATAAGGTTGCTGCAGCAGGCACGTTTTGGGCTTCCTGACCCATTCCAACGGCTTGTGCACCCTGCAATTGAGAAAGCACAATGGATTGGGCATGATCCAAATTGAATTAGTGGCATTGTCAAATGTTATGCAAAACATACAAACCCAAATTACAGCCATCAAGAAATGCAAATTAAACTCTAGTCTGTTTGGGGGGGGGGGCGGTGGGTTTGGTTGGAAAGGGTGCAAAATTGTTACGTAACTTGTGTACTGCAAGACTATTCAGCATCACAAGAAGAAATACGTTGGAGTATTTTCCAAGATGGTGGCCAAATGTTATCCCCTCCGTCCCCATTTGTTGGCTCCTTTGAGATTCCAACATTAAGGAAACATCCTCGTTGCACTTGTCATATTTTGATTTTCTCTTTTTTCCCATCAAGTCTTGTAATCACACCATCATAGTTTTTTCTCGTACCAGTAGTTAATTTCAAAAGGCAAGGGCAAAAGATAAACTCATCAACTTTTCCCCATTACGTTTGAACTGGGATAATCTTTTCTGGACAGCAAAAAGTGCCAAAGAAACCAACAAACAAATGGAGACATGAGTAGAGAACTTTCGAAAATTGGAAGCACATATTGGTCACACCTTCAATCACAGAGAGTCGTCAAAGTTCAAACTGAACAGCAAATAACTAGATTCCAATTCCATATCCACAGGCCAAGCGTCAATGCATCCGGGGGAAAAAAAAATTTGCCACGTAATTCACAATTCAACATGGGAAGAAGCTTAAGCTCACCTGACCAGGAAACAGGAAAGCATAATTGGGCTTGTAATCCTTAAAAAATGCGTCATCAACGGCCACAGCTGGCGATCCAACCGAGACGCTCGCAAAAACCCTAGACTTGTTCGAATTCCTAGGTCCGAAGCTCCGAATCCCATGGTTGGACCCCGCGAAACACGAAGAGCTTCGGAAGGGCTCTGAGGAGTTGAAGGCGAGATTCTGGACGGAAATCGAAGGGGATAGGAGCGAAGAAGCCATTGTAGCTGAGATCGAATTGGAGGAAGGGAATCGAGAGTGAGAAGAGGAATGGCGATTGAATCGAGCGAGAGAGGAAATGGTGGAGGAGAGCATGCACTTAAGTTGGCAGCGGAGTTCTCAACGCTGTGAAGGGGACGTCAAGGAAGACCTTGGGAAGGCTTGAAAATCATAATACCTCGCACTCTCAATTATCTTTCAATTCTCACTCTCAAATATTAATTGTTTTAAGATTTTTGAGAGATGCTTTTATGTTCACGCTTCTGTTTTCGCCTGCGCTTTATGTGACTTAAGAAAGTGGAAATAGGGTTGTAAATTGAAAATGATTCGCTGAGTGGTTCGCGACCAACTCGAGGTTCAGGTTGGGACGTTAGTAAATGAGTTGAGCTTGACTTTATTTTTTAAAATTAAACTTTGATTAATTATAACTTGACTTGTTTATCAAAATCAGGCTCATTATACAGATTCGTTAGTAAAACGATTGATCTCTATGCAATGTGTTTAACCGTTTATATTGTTTTTTTTTTTACAACAAACCGTTTATATTGTTATTAAGGAAATAAATCCCACTTTGTTTCGGTATGTCCGGCCCCGTTTCCACTAACAAAAAACGCTAGAAACTTAATGCATTTTTACCATATCATTTTTACTAATAAAAAAGTTTCAGCATTTTACTATCTCGTTTCCACTAACAAAAAAATTGTGAACAAAAGCTGTTTTATCTACAGTAATTTTACTCGCAAACCTATCAACTTATTCACTACCGGAAATAACTTGACATTTCTCAACAACTTATTTAATACCGGAAACACCTAACAACTTCTCGATCACAAATAAAAATCTACAAAATTTTCACTAAAACACCCCAGAAGATGTGGTCTATATAATATTTGAGGCCTCTCCACCTAATAACTCAATCTTTTGGATTGGGCACAAAAAGTTTCTACAACGGGAACAAAACTATAAGAAATTTAACTAATTTATTTTTTCTTAAAATTACTGCAATTTAACTAATTGCTGACCCTCTCTTTCTCGTAGTGAGATGTTCCCAATTTATTTATTTATTTTTTTGTGAACAAGTCCCTAAATTAAAATAAAGATTTTATGGTTGTATCTTAAAACTTACCAAAAGAAAGCAAAATAGAACTTGTTGTCCATGATCAATACCCTTCGTTTTTGCATGGGTAATTAAACGAGTACCACTATAGGTACCGACGCGTACATATAATGTACCGACGGCGTATGAGACTCAAGATCTAAACCGTTCATTAATTTTAAAATAATTTTAACAACGGATTAATTCAACAATAATTACAAAACTTTGTAATCCAACTCAGAAACACAAACCAAATACAAACTCCTATCTAATTTTTTTCTTATTCCCTTTTTCTTTTGTTTCCATTCGTACTTTCCTCCACAAATCCTAGATCTAAAAATACAGTTAAGTAGAAACAATATAGCGAGGTCGCAATTCGCAAGACCTCATAATTAAGACTACAAAACCTCGTAACTAAGCTAAGGTGCCCACGTACCATCGCTTTTCCGTAAGATAAAACCAGAAGCATCAGTCAAATTACTAATGCTGGAAATTTGTTGGGTTTGAAGCTTTGTGAACCATGACAGATAACTGGAATTAAAACTTGCCCCAAAAAAGCCGTAAATGAATTTAAAAGTATCGCATATCATTAATGCCTTTCGAAAACAACAATGCTTGTTGGTCTCTTTGCATTTCAACATGTCTTGCTATATTAGTACAACATTGTATACTGGACTTGGAAAGAAACAATAGCACATGAAAGCCAGCCACAAGAAACACAGGACCGACTGGGCCTTGCTGCTTGCTGGACTTTGATAAACACTCCCGCTTTGCCCTCTCGCTGCTATACAGTTCAAATGACCGAGACAGGTGGTCATCCTTATGTAACTCTTCATTTTTTGTATATAAAGTGAGATATACACAAGTAGTGTACCATAGTATCTAGTATGCGTTGAGTAGTACCATCTGTTGTCTTCCTATGAACACATCAACAAAAGAGGTAGATGAACCTGCACCACGACCAAAGTCACATAAGTCCATCTCAAAATAAGGGTGGGGGCTCGAGGGTGAAAAAAGGAATCTTTTTGAACATTTGAAACTTTGTAACTTCAAAAATAACCCGGTTTTATCGATTGAAAGCCCCCACTGGACATGAAAAACAAAGATAACGTGAAGCATGGTGATTTAGGCACCACCATTTCCAATTATTGGTTTCATGCAAACACAGAGAAGCAAGTTCCCATGAGAGAAAGAGCAGTATCAATTCGGTATCAACCCTTTTGACTATGAGATGCAATAATGCCAATAAAACGAGTAATGGAGGAGGAAACTTCATATATGCCTTACCTTGTCTCTATGTGTAATCAACAATCTGAAGTTCTCTAAACGTATCCCTCTTGCTCTTTATCGCCCTTGCTTTGCTGTCTCTTATTTCTAAAACCTGGTGGTTGAACATAAAACCTTCAAATCTCTATAACTCCGGAGCTAATTCCAACGAATTAACATTCAAATGAACCAGACAGGGAGACAAAGATAAGCTGTGAATAACATTTGGATGTACGAAGGAACAAAACCGTTCCACCTATTTGATATAGCATTTAGAGTTTTGAGTCTTTTGACCAAAAAATTGGTAGATATGAAAAACGAAGTTCTACCATTTCCATTTGTGTCCAAGTGGAAGATGTCCTAAAGGGGTCGAAGAAAAGTCGAATGAAATAGAAAATGTTAATAGCTTCACCATCAAAAACAGTTTACCTCCGGTTGTGAATCAAGAACTCCACTAGACATGCCAACATCAATGCGCCATATGCTACAACCATATGCACTGCGGAAACAAAACCAACACCCAAGAGATCAAATCAAGTCTTCAATTCAAAGCTTGGAATTTGGATATTTCACTAATTTAATAAGTAGTTGCAGACATTGAATCTAAGAAGCCAAGAATATCAGTAGCTCTAAATAAAAGGCCCATACCAATTGACTCCTGTACTTTGAGGAGTATGCCCCACTACCATTGCCTTAGCACCTACTGCTTGTAGTGTCTCTTCAAGAATAGATTGAATCTGGAAAGCAGAAAAATGCAAAACCCAAAATAAAGTTAGTTTTGCGTACCAAAGCAATTAAAAGACCGCACTTGGTTTCATAACATAAAGATTATTAATGAGCAAAACAACAAAATGAAAAAACCACGATAAGAGGAGAGTACACCATTCCAAAACTATTGCTGTTACCTGATAGTTCAAAATAATAATTTAGCCGACTTTCAAGCACAGCATTCTGACACATTTAGCCAACCCAACAAAGGTGCTGAAAATTATTGAAAATGCAACTCCAGTTTCTCTAACAGCTTTGTCATTTTCCAGCCAAGTTGATTTACCCACACTTCAAATGTTTTATAGCAACAACAACAAAATAAGGCCAATTGGATTTATCAAACTAATGCCTCGTTCTCTTTGGTTTTTGAAAAGAATTTTTTGAAAAATTCCCCCTAGATTCTTCCTACTTCTAACATTTTTCTCTCTATCTCTCTCCACTTATTACCCCTACTATTTTTCAAAAAACTTTTCAAAACACAAACCAAACACAGCATAAGCTTGCCTGATTAATCTGATGTCCGTCCAGATCAGAAACATCTCTCGAGTATAAACGGTTCCAAACCACACTGTCATATCCGCTAGTGGCTATGAAAGGGATTTGTGGACTATCATCACTCTCTCTGAGACCTCTCATCCACTTAGATACTTCCCAATTCATCCTCTCTAGGCCATAGGCAACTGCACAAGCATAAATAAAACCATCAGGAATTTGTTTACGTGGGGCGTAAGTTGCAATTAGAAAAGAGTAGGACATCCAGATGGTACTACAGTATTTACCATGGTGAGGGAGAAGGCCCCCATGACAGAACACCCAATCATCAACTTTAAGAACAACAGCATGCCGCGCCAGCTCGCAAGCCAGTGGACCCCCCGGTCTTAGTAAGGTTGATCTGGCAATGACCCCTTGTTGCCGCTGTCCTAATTTGGGATGAGTTTATCAGATGATAATCATGATATCAAAACTTGAAAGATTAATCTAACCGTTTTCTCTCATTAATTGATGGAATGACTGTTTCTGAAAGTTATAAAACCTATATCTTTCTGCTGAAAAGGCAACATGTCTTTCTTGGTATTTGTTGGTTTTGCTGGCTGAGAAAGAAATTCATGTCAATAAGGAGCATCCAAGCTGCTAGGTTGATACTTATTACATAGTCTAAAATGTGAATAAGAAGATTGCTGGCTTCCTTAACATTTAATAATCCTTCTATAGCTTAAGCACATGCTCCTAATAGGCTAATTCCAAATTTTCACTGAAAACTAGTTAGCTTTGAGGTTATGCCTTTGCTTACCCAACCATTGGTGCACATTCAGTATAAGGTAAACCAGCCAAAGTCGGAAGAAGGTGATATAATTATCATTGCAGAACCAATAGCACAGAAGCCCTAAAACAAGCAGTAGAATCTTCTAATAGAAAATAACAAAATCAGTATATTTTGCTAAATATTACCTTCACTAGATTCCAAGGATCCCAATACTGTTGGGACAGTTTGAAATCTTTCAACCTCTCAGACACACCAACCCAAGTAACAAAAGCTTCTTCCCAGTTATTTTTGCAATCATTCAAGTACTCCAAGAAGTCCAGACACTCGTCAAATCCCCTTAAATCAACATATCGAAAATCCGCACTTACATTCATGGTCTCATGGTTTCCATTCACCTAAAATCATCAAGCAGTACAACATTACTGAGACTTTCAAGTGAAATCCCATAAATTAGAGTCAGAAGTTTTAGAAATGATTTCTGAATGGAATAAATAATCTACAAAGCTGGACAGATTGATATATAGACAATTATGTTGTCAGTGTTCAGATATCCTTAATCAGTAATATATAAAAAAGGCTGCATATGAGGTTGATTTCAGAAACATATTTGCTCAACAATTGCAAAATTTCTGAATTTCTGGATGCACAAACCTGAAAAACAGCACCACCTTTGGCTTTTGCCTGGATATCCAATGACCGCAATAAGGATAGTATAGCTATTTCATCTCCACCTCGATCAAGTATGTCTCCAAGCTGAATCAATACCTAAAAGACAAAGACACTTAGCTGTTAATACAAAATCGGAATCATCTTGAGCATTACAATCAATGTTCTGAAAATCGCTAGGCGCTAGTCAGGCGGAAAAGGGGCGCCTAGCGCCTTGGCACCGACTAGTCGGCTGCGTAGCGCCTAGGCAGGGACTAGGCGCTTGTCTACTCGGCTGCCTAATCTAGGCATTGGACCACCGCCTAGCACCTAGGCGGGGACTAATCGGCATAGGCAGCCGACTTTTAGAACACTGATTACAACTGTATTAATTTAACGGGAACTGCAAAACTTTCAAAAAGGAACAACGCATATCTGCACAAATTCTATTATGTACTAGTAATTAATACCGTCTCTCCACCAGTCCACATATCTTGTCCATCAGAACTCAGGACACCAGCAATCTCAAGTGCACATCTTGCCTTGGCAAGATCTCCATGCAGATCCCCAACTAAACATTCAACACATAAGAGAGCACATTATGGCAAACCAAACTATTAAGGGGAAAAAATCAAGTTATCCGCAAATAAAGATATCAGGTTATCCCATGTGTTTGGCAAAATGTAGACATCAGCTATTAGAAGTGTGCTATCTGCCACGTTTTCTTGCAAGGAAACTACACATTTCTAGGAATTAGAAAAATCAAATTGGAATTCGCATAGTTTAATGCTCCCATTCAAACACGTAGCCGCAGCCAGACATCAATACCAAATTGAAATTCTCTACCAAGAAAATAAATATGAACAATGTGCATGGACAGTGCACCATAAGTCAAAACTCAAGACACCCACAGAAAGATAGCAGAAAATTTGGTTCAACGGAAATCGTCACTGAAACGAGCTATGGCTCAACAAAATAAGGACCAGTGATCCCTTGCTTCTTGCTACAATAATCGTAGATTTTCTCCCTCTTTTTATTTTAGGATTGGATGCTGCACCTTCCTTCTCAAAGAAAAATTTGAGGAAAGTGTTCCCCTTTCCAATTCGATCATATGGGTCCTAAGGTACTACCTTACCCCTACGCACCAAGTACGTGTTTTCCAAATCCAAATTAAGATAAAGGTTTGTATGACAATAAACTTTCTAGTTTCTACTATCTAAACAAGGCATTCAACAACAAAAACAGTAAAAAAGAGAGAGAAAGCATTTGAAATAAACAGAGCCCAAGTTATCTATAGACAATTAGCACTACAGCAGCTACATAAGTACATAATAACTGTTTAGGAAATAAGAAGGAAAAATACAACAAAACAGAGGAAAGAATGGAAAAATAAAGGGAAAGAAGTATAAACAATTTTTTTTTGGCAATTCAATCAATTCAAACCAAAATTAAAAGGCGAACATATGAACTTTTCAGCGGGGGGAAAGGAACGAACCGGCTACGATACGGCGGCCAGGGGCGGAGACGAAAGTGGGAGGGTTTCCACAAACAACAATCGGCTTCAAGCCGCCGGCAGCTCCGCCGTTGAACGGAGTCCAAGAAGAGGAGCAAGAAGAGTCGGCGAGTTTACGAGGCTGGGAAGGGGGCTGAAGAGGAAATGAGTTCAGAGACAGCGAAGCCATCTGATTGCAAAATCCTCACAGCCACAGCCAGAGATCGTCAATTCATCATCATCACTAGTTCTCCACCTCCTCTCTTTCTCTCCTCGTTCGTAAATTTCATGCGCGAGTGGAGAGAGAGAGAGAGAGAGAGCGCTTTATGCCTTTATCTCGGCCACGGGTTTGGCATATTCTTTCGAGGTTTTTTCCATTGGCAAATGGGTGCAGTTCAGGGGGGCAACGTGGATTTTTATTATCCTATTACATGTAGAGTCACACATTCATATGGATCCCAATTACTGTGTTAAGTGTTGGTGAGGATTATACTAATCCTACTATACTACTAGTATTTAAAAGTCTTAATAAGAAAAATAATTCAGGCTTTTTAGGATTAGCTTACACACATATCAATTTAGTTTCAAAAAACTACTCTACAAATTATTCTATCAAATTGAGAAACTTTGCCATGAACACTAATACTCATCCAAATAAAGTATATGCCAACTTCCTCCCAAGTTTTGGTGAATTATGATAGAGCCGAGCAAAACTTGTAAGAGAATTGTTAGTTGTGTGTGTATGTATGTGATTATCCAAGATTGATGTTTTAGTCTAACTGATCATATTAAACGGGTCTGTTGTTCTGAGAAATGACTATAGCTACTATTTCATTAAAGTTTTGGCTAAAACAAATTGTTCGAAATCGGATTGTTCAAAAAGTTCTTGAATATTTAATTTTCACATAAAATCAAATTAACACATCATGACAGACAAAATTAGACGTTGTTCAAACTATGGACTGAACACAAATTGCTCACCTTTGATACCCATTTGTTCGATCCTCACCAAAGCTTCAACTCCTCTCTTGAAATACCTGCACGTTGTTTTCAATAGTACTGTTGGCATGAACTAAGAGTGAGCATTTTAGACGCACACAGCGTGGCACTACCAAGTCATGGTAAGTTCATAGTGCCACGCTTTGTGCGTCTGAAACTTTCCTCGAAGATCACTTTTCCCTCTCCATACCCCTTCATTTCACTCTCCAAATGCCATTTTCCGGAGTCTTGTGGATTAATGAACTATTTATACTTGTACACTTTCCGAGCCTCTCACTGTCTCGCAACGTGGGAATGCATGCAAGAATAACGTAACATATGAATGTGGACAATGGACTGTGGCGGAGAGCCGGAGAGTACACTAAAGGACCTCTGGAAGGCCAATTTTCAAGAACAGAAACGGCCAAGTTGGCCATTGGAGTGTTGCAGAGAGATGGGTGATACGCAGTAAATGCAGTTGCGGCCACCGTCGTGGAGTGACACGTGAACACCCCTTGGGCCATGTGGCGGGATTTGCCGGAGCCGACGCTAGCTTCGCTCCTTCGATCCCAAGTTGCCCTGCAGCGAAGTCCTTATGCATCGGACGATATTAATTTGATGAACAACCAACTCTTTATTTTTATTTTTTTATAACTCAGGATATTTCTGGCTAGCTTAATTACGTGTCACTGCTAATTCCTAAAATCGCTCCTACATTTATGTGATGAAGAAAAAGCTTGGAGCACCATGTGACCACAGGACATTGAATAAAAACCATCCTTTGAGACCTGAGTCGCGGATCACCAAATAAAAACCAAGCTCGATTCTTCATCTTTTTTAGGATGGCAAACGAATTAAGCTCCATCCTTGATTTCTATTTACGAGTTGTATTATCGAAGAGAATTAACCAGAAATGTTTTATGATCAATAAAATTGTATTCAATCGAAACAATCCCATAAATGGTATTAGAGCATCTCCTGGCTCCTGCTCTAAACTTTTTTTGGAAAAAAATATTTAGACTTAAAATTTGAGTAAAAGCCCCTTTATGACTAACGTCGCTCTCTTTTAACTTAAAATTTATATCAAATTGCAAGTCATTCGATAGTTAGATTACGCGAGGCTCGAATTTTATAAGATTTGTAACTCTCAAATTTATAGTTATGTCATGAGGTGAAACTTTTACTTAATTTTTTTGAGTAAAATGTACTAGTAAAGATTGAAAAGGTCTTAATTAGAGCATCTCCAGTCTTGACCCAAAATTTTACTCAAATTTGGGTCAAATTTTGGATAAAAACTCATTTTGGGTCAGGCTCTCTCTAATGGCAAAATGATTTTTTACCCAAATATATTATTTTTAATTTAAGTATTGAATGGCAATTATAATGTAAATAATATAAGGGAACAAATTTGATTTGAGGATGAGAGTGACTGACTGCTATGAAGAAAAAAGAAGAAGAAGAACTCAGCCCACCTCTATAACCACCGCCAACTACCCAAACAGTCTACCAGTTACCACCACCTATAGAACTCTGATCCATATATCCTCCATTCTTTTCTGTCTACAGGAACTTGTTCGAGCGGCAGCGGCCATGAAAGAGAGAGAGAGAGAGAAGAGAGAGAGAGAGAGAGTTGCAAGTATCCAAGCTTGGAAAAGCCAACACCATGTTCTCAGAATGACATGAAAGAGTCGTTGAAAAGAGAAAAAAACCGTTGGAATATTGGAGAAAAAAATGGGGAGAGACTTGGGTTGTCTCAAATTTGGGGAAAGAAATGGGTAAAACCCATAATGGGGAAGGGTTTGGGTCAAAGATTGGAGAGGATTTTTTGTGAGTTTTGCCCAAATTTTAAATTTGGGTCTTAAAATGGATCAAGGTTGGAAATGCTCTTATGTCACTAATCTCAAAATATTCAACTCCACTTATTTTAACTTAAAAAGAATATGCTAATGACGGCCTTTTAGCATGGTGATTAAGGTATAATAGTACATTGATATCCGTAAAATATGTATTCAATTTTGCAAAAAATGATCAAAAAAATCGTGAAAGATGTATAGCTGCAATTCTCTCTTTGTGTGGGCCCCAATAAGAAATTACTTTGTTTTCTTCTTTTCGTATTTTTAAAGAAATAGATCGACTTAAGATTCTTTTCGAAAGGGACTTGTAATTCTTACCATATAAGTTATTGCGCGGCAACCACAACAAAATCGCACAAAATGAACAGAAGCGAGGAACACATAGTGGTGGGAAATCCGACCAGAAGTGGTGTGTTGACGTGGTCCAGCATCAAACCCAAATGGCTATAGTAGCTGCGGAACTCCATCCACTCTGGGAAAACTTAGAAAGTAGACAACCATATATCAATGCATATCCCGTGATATATGGACTATTATTTTTCCCGAGCCAACTTATGTTCACCTCGATAACTTCCTCTTCTGATCAAACGCAGGCTAGTTACACCAGGACTAGAGGATTGGCAAGAAATTATTACTTTTTTGCGGCCCGACTCTAAGTATTGAATCTTGATCCATTTTGTGAGGAGCAAGCCTATCAATCAACCGACCTATATTGGACGCTCTCTGCAACTCTTGCTTGTCTTTTCAGATGCCATAAACACTTGGGGTTGGGGTTTTGGGGGGGGGGGGGGGGGGGGGGGGGGGGGGGCCCTCATCATCAAGAAGCTGAAAGAAATTACATGTGGGCCCCAGGAAATTGTCACTTCAGTTTCCAATCAAGGCCAACAACCCACCACAGAAACTACGATTGAAGTTTCTGGATTGGCTGTTACTTTGCATACATGGATGACCTACTCTCATTATCATGCTCTAAACTTGAGCTTGATTACTGTGAGATAATTCAGTTTCCCTTTCCTTCATCCGATTCTACCAGTTGTATGATGAATTATAAAAACAACTTACCCTCCCTTACTATACTTTCATGCCTCCATTCTGGTTTCCGGGTCGCATCAGAGGAATTTACATTTTGCGCAACGTTATAAAGCCCGTTATCGGACGGATGTCGTGTTTGTATCTTAAATTTCTAGGGTTATGTTACGTCTGTATACATATTTGTGCCTCCATTCATTGTTTAACAAAAGTTATGTGTTTTTGGATAATTCAAAGCTCATCTTACTGACCACAACATTAACTCGTGTGATCGTACTGGGAAACGGAGCTTCCTTCTTTAGTTATTTCACACAATCTTTTTGCATATAGGACGGGTGGCCTAAATAATTTTGTTGGTATAGAATTAGGACTTGTCCTTGTCAACGCCTACCTCTTTTCTGTACAACTTGAGCTAACTTTTAGGTCATACAAATGTTTTGCTAAGGAATTTTTTTTTTTTTTTGCTAAGAGGTCATACAAATGTTATGCAACCTTTTTTTATACCTCGTATTGATATGCTAATTAAGCATACTCTACGTAGCTAAAGGATTTAAAATACACTCCCAAAGTCTTACCTTGTCTAATCTTTAACGGCAAAAATATTAGCACTACAAACAAGTGGACAAACGCATTCACCAACACGTCCAATTCACTGTTTCATTTGCGCGAGACCCAAAGTGAAAATGATCATACGAGTGTATATTTGTGTATATGTTTTCATTTGTTTGTTCGTGGTGCTAAAATGATATACTAGTATATAGTTTCCAATAACGTGGAGACACTGATGGATGGGTCATGTATACGTCTGTTTGCCAAACATGGTCTTATGACTGCGTTCGGAAAGACAGAAATCTGACTTCAAAGTTGAATTAATCCCCATAATAGTATATAAACATAGGTCACTTTCAAGTGTCCTTCGTAAAGCTAGTCCAGGTTCAGTCACGTAACTAATTGGTCTGGATACGTGACAGGACGGGTACTCCATCACCATGTGAAAGAACTTTCATTCATTCACATCTATGGCTGAGCTAAAAAGCTACCTGCACGTATTCTTTGGGAAGTGGTTTTTGATAACAATAATATATCCTCCAAAAGCAATAAAGCATATATGGGAGAAAATCAAGTGCTGTTGCTCTTGTCGGCAGACCCCAAACCCAGAGAAATTTTTAGGTGTCGCTTGGGTACGTATCCACGTGGTATTTGAATAGCGCATTCAGACTATCCAAAAGTATGTTAAACAATTCAAAGATAAAAGAAAAATTATTTTATTCTGCTCTGGATTTTTATTATAAAAAGAAAGGGTCTCCGGTTGGAACTGTGAGTTCCACAATTTTCTTGATAATTAAACAATAAATAATTTACAAAGAAAATGAAAATTTCCATATATACTTTCATATTCTTCCAGCGTAACTCAACAGTCAACTGGGTCTAACTCTGACAGCGTACATCTGATATTTAGAAGGAAAAAAAATGATGGGAAGGTCCATTGGGAAGGAATGGTTTTGATGGCTGTATAAAACTATAAATACTTGTAGGGCAAATTTCACTGACCTCCCCTGAGGTTTCTGACACGAACAGAAACCTCCCTTGAGGTTTCTGAAATGACACTGCCCTCCTCTCCTTTACCTGACAATGCCAAGTGACCCCCCTCTCCGTTAATTGCCGTTAGAAAATGGATGGAAAAGATTATTTTTCTCTCCACTTACTACTAAAACTAAACTAAACTCCCAACCAAACAAAATCGATGTCATTGTACTATATTTTTTACAATACCTATACTACTCTCACCAGACTCTTTACCCCTCTTATTTATAAAATATAAAATACAAAAATCACTACACTTTGTACCCGTTTAACTTTGAGATTTTGTCCTTATTTAAAAGGTTTCACATTTGCTAATTTTCTATCAAACTTTTTTGAATTATTGGTTTGTCTCGATAAGAGGAATTGAAAAAGTAAAAAGTTAAGACTTTTACCAAATATTTTGAGAAATTCAATATTTTGGTTAAAAATAAAAAAATTTTACTCTTTTAATTTCTCTTGTTGAGATAAACCAATAATCCACAAAAATTTAACGCAAAATTTGCAAATACGAAAAAATTCAAATATGAACAAAAATCAAAAAGCCTAAAAATCTCACAAACAAACCCCGTAAAAATTAAAAAGCCTAAAAATCCCATCAACAAGCTCATACCCTCCATTGCCAATAGTTTGCTTTTTGGTTTTTACGGGATTTGTTTGAGAAATTTTTAGGCTTTTTAGTTTTTGTTCATATTCGAATTTTTTCATGCGAACTTGTTTGTGTGATTTTTAGGCTTTTTTTATTTTTATCCATATTTGAATTTTTTTCGTATTTGCTAGTTTTGTGTTAAGTTTTGTGGAACATTGGTTTGTCTCAACGAGAGGAATCAAAAGAATATAAAATTCTTAGTTTTATCCAAAATATTGAATTTCTCAAAATATTTGGTAAAAGTCTTAATTTTTTACCTTTTCAATTCCTCTTGTCAAGAAAAACCAATAATTCAAAAAAGCTTGATAGAAAATTAACAAATGTGAAACCTTTTAAATAAGGACAAAATTTCAAAGTTAAACGGGTACAAAGTGTAGTGATTTTTGTATTTTATATTTTATAAATATGAGGGGTAAAGAGTCTGGTGAGAGTGGTATAGGTATTGTAAAAAATATAGTACAATGACATCGATTTTGTTTGGTTGGGAGTTTAGTTTAGTTTTAGTAGTGGGTGGAGAGAAAAATAATCTTTTCCATCCATTTTCTAACGGCAATTAACGGAGAGGGGGGTCACTTGGTATTTTCAGGTAAAGGAGGGGAGGGCAGTGTTATTTCAGAAACCTCAGGGGAGGTTTCTGTTCGTGTCAGAAACCTCAGGGGAGGTCAGTGAAATTTGCCCATACTTGTAAAACCCCTCTTTGATGGATGTCGATCAATTTAGTTGAGAGAATGAAATACAATTCAGTTTTATCTTGAAAAAGTTTTCTTGGTATTAGAGCGAGACTTGTTCCATCTCACATTTTAAAGTGGAATGGATGATAAGACCTAAAAAGTGGCCACACGTGACAGACTTCTAACGCGGCTGCACGTGAGGGGGATATTAAGGAAATAGAATCCCACATTGCTTGAAAGTGGAATGAGTGATCACTTATAACATTTGGGACCTCTTCACTCATTATCAATTGGTATTGAGATGGACATAAAGTTTTTACACTCTATAGAGCAGTTGACCGCTCATCTCAATAATAGACGACTCGGATATTAATAGAGCAATGGACACGGTTAAAATTTGAATGTGATTTACATAGGCTCAAATACAACTCGAATTGTCTGTATTGAGATGGATGACCGGATCAACCACTTAGCAGCATTCCAGGTCCCATTGGAAGGTGATGATGTTGAGTGAATGTGGGTTCAGCTTTCCAGTTTCCCCTGGATCTCCAAGTGGTGTTTGTGGGGGCCGGCCCATCTGGGTGCAGCGTCTGATCCACCTTTCTGGCACGGGCGAGTGTACCTTTGGAGATGGATGTCACTGTGGGCAAACCTTTTAAATATTGCTTTTTTTTTTTTGGGTCAAATGAATCAAATGATGCATACTTCATTAATAATAATAATGAATAAAATACATAGAACAGAACCAACCACAAAATAGGCTTAAACAACACACAGAACAACTATTACCTCACACACTAAATGTGCAAAATAGATGGAGCATATCTCTATTCAGCGCAATACCAAACAAGTGACCAACGAAACACCCTTGTAGGGGTGAGGATAACCCTCACAATGGGAGAGAAAACAGGAAAAAATGAAAACATCAACAAATAAGTACATTAAAAGACAAGAAAAATACTCATTTCTATGTATTTTTTATACCTTTTAATACACATTCACACATTCACTATTGTCAATCCATTCGGTTGATTTCGGAATTTTCCGTGCAGCGAATCTAATGAAAAATATGAACTAAGCCATGAAATCGTCGTTGTCTTCGCTGGTTAGGTTTTTCCACTCCAATACAGCCATACCACCATTTTCCTCTCTCTCTCTCTCTCTCTCTCTCTCTCTTTCTTTTCGTACGTCGAAGTATAATTTTTAATTATTAATTTGGAGCATGTTAACGTATTCTCGCGCATTTAATTTATACATTTTTCCAAAGTTTTAAAGATTTAAAATGATTTTTAGTTTGAAAAAGTCTAGGAACACAATTCCAAACACATTTTTGTTTGGAGCCTTTCCGATGTTTGCGAAGCCATGTGCATCGAATGATTTTGAATGCATCAAATGTGTTCTTGGCATTGGTTATCTTATTTTATGTCCGTTTAGATCATAACTTGAAATTTTTTTCCCAACTTAAAAAATACTCATTACTCCTATTTCTAATTATTATTCTCATTATCTCTAATCATTACTATTATCTCTCTCTCTCTCTCTCTCTCTCTCTATATATATATATATATATATATATCTCAACTCATTACCTCTATCTCTAATTATTATCTTACTTTCTCTTTCCATCATTACCCCAAAAATTCTTTTTAAAATTTCCAAAGTTGTCAACCAATCACGACATTAGCAATTGTTATACAGATTAGGGGGTGTTTGCACTAACAAAAAAAATTAAAAACTTAACTCATTTTACCATATCATTTTTAGTTTCTGCATTTTACCATCTTGTTTCTACTAACAAAAAAATTGTCAACAAAAACTTTTTTTTTGCTACAGTAACTCTACTCACAAATTTATTGACAACTTATTCACTACCGGACTTAATATTTTTCAACAACTTATTCAGTACCAAAAACATTTGACAACTTCTCAACAACAAATAAAACTCTACAAGTTTTTCACTATTCGAAACCAAAAATGCTAGAGGCACATCTAGCGACACTCCTTTTACATAAAAATGAGACTCACTAAAATGGACCCCACCTATATGTGAGAGAAATGTAACTGGGATGTGACATACCTGATGTGCCCCTTGCACATCTCATTGGAAACACCCCCTTAATATTATCATTTCCTTATTTCGGGGGAAAAAGCATCACGTGGTGAGGAAGTAAGGCATGCCTGCCCAACAATCAACATCACTGGATAATTTTCCCTCGATGTCTCTCTCTCTCTCTTGGTGTGGCTCGATGGTAATCGGAGGAGCACTTTTTCCGCTGACACAATTTTACTCTAATTTCCGAGACACGTACTGAAGGACATCAACGACCAGAGTCAAAGGCGACTGAAATCTCTTCTCAGATGTGTTTCTGCCAGTGAAAAACTTGTAGATTTTTATTTGTGATGGAGGAGTTATTTAGGTATTTTCGATAGTGAATAAGGTGTTGATGGGTTTGTAAGTAAACTTATTGTAGCAAAAAAAAATTATTAACTTTTTTGTTAGTGAAAATGAAATGATAAAATGCTGAAAACTTTTTTGTTAGTGAAAATAATATCGTAAATGCGTTAAATTTTTAGTATTTTTGTTAGAGGAAACACCTTCTAAGGAGTGGTGTTTTGGAAAAAAAAAATCACTTGGTTTATTTTTTTTGTTTATTTAAAATAAATTCGCTGTTAATTTTGCATCAAACTTTTATGAATTATCGATTCGTCTCGATAAGGAGAATCGAAGAAGTAAAATTTTTTCTATCGAAATTCATAACATTTTGAATAAAAACAAAAACAAGACAGAAAATCTGACTTTTTGACTTATTTTTGTCTTTATTCACAAAATTATGAGTTTCGATAGTAACTTTTTACTTTTCCGATTTATCTCTCCGAAACAAATAAATAATCTACAAAAGTGTTACGCAAATCTAACAAATATAATGCCAATTTTTTTGAATGAAAGACAAAAAGAAAAAGAAGAAGAAGAAGTCAAGTTGCTTCTTTTTTTTTTTTTTTTTTTTTTCCAAAACACCCCGAAGGAAAAAAAGGAAAAAGAAAAAGGAATTTACTTCATAAGCTTGGAAGTTGTACTTATGAAGATGGGATCTAAATAATGTCTGGTATCTATACGACCAAACTTGGCACACATATTTTAGCATACCTCAAAACTATAATACACAAACTAATGAAAGTATTGAAACTCCTAAAATACATTTTTATTTGCCAGTTCCTAGTGCACCACACTAAAACACCAGACACCAACAAAAGAAGAAGAAGAAAAAAAGGGTTTTTATTTCCTAACTTAGAGATAGTATGTGTTCCACAGGGGTAATAATATGAAAATCAAGTAAAATTAAAAAAAAAATTGGTCCCGAGGCCGAGCTATGTATCAACTCTTGTAATAATGGATTAGTCCATACAAAATTTTGTTGCGATTTTAAATGGAGCCCGACTTGTATACTCAATTATCAGAAAGAGAAAAAGATACTCCACATGCATGATATATAGGTTTCTTTAATGTCTTTTATTCCTAATTATCTTGGGAATCTACTTATATATAACACCCTTTCATACTGCTTCCTTCACTCCCTACATTGGCATTATCTTTGTAAATGATTAGTGGCATAATTCGTGAAGATGCATGCATGCCCTCGTGAATTTCGCAAATGATTTTCTTTACCGAACAAAACAAAAAATCGTGCTGAATTGAGAATCTGAGATGCATGCTCTCTGGTCCTCGTGAAGCTTCAAAAACACAGGTTTTGGGGGTCATCATTTTACAATGTCACTCATCTCTCTCTCTCTCTCTCTCTCTCTCTCTCTCTCTCATATCTAAGGGTATCCATCAACTACTTATGCACATTTTCACTAATTCCTAAGACAATTTTATCACATCAAATACTAGGCTACTAACTAGCAAGGGATCCAATTAAAATCAGAAAAAAAAAAGTCCTGCATGAACTGAACCTATAATTAAAGTGCGATGTTGAACACACAGTTTGTCCATGTTTAAACCAACATTCTCCTTTATTTGAACTTGGAAGTGTTAGGCAATGTTATTGAGTATTGACATATAAATACTTTCCGATTTTGATAAGGCAAAATTTATCACAAGTTTTGCTAGCTATTTGCAAGTATTTTCTTTCTTTTCTTATTTTCGAAAAACAGACGTGTGTGATTCTCAAAGATAAAAATAGTGTAGGGGTTTTGAAGTTTAATTTAGAAAAAATAAAAGTGGGAATATCATTTCCCTTACCATAAAAGGTGATAAGGATTAAAAGAAACACATATACATTCACATTCTTCCCACAATTTTAGTTATTTTTCTTCATCATCTTTTCAATGGAAAAATGATACGATTTCATAAACATATCACATGCACGATTTAGACTGATTTTATCTGAGATCAAATTAAACAATATTCCTTGTATTATTAATCATTATTCTTTTGAAACATTCAACTAACACAAGCACATGACTAGCTATGAGCGGCATTGGGTCAGAACCACCGGATTCATGTGCATATTAACGACTCACGGTTAGATTATTAACTTTTAGATTATTAACTTATTAGCATTTTTCTTTGACAAGATTAACTTATTATCATTACTTAGAAGAATACTGGGCTCCTAAAGTTTGAGATTCTCACAAGTGATGTTGGGATGGGGAAGGACAACCAATGGTAAATTTAAAAGAAGTCATATATATTACTATTAGTGATTGTCTGTACCTACGGCACTATCCACCCTTTGATAGCATTTTTGTAATATATTTGTAAGAGTGTGGGTGTTTTCTTAAGAGAGTTTAAGAGCATACGTCAGTTCTTGGATCAAATGAATCTCAGTCATTCTTTCATCTTGTGTTTGTGTGGTCTCCACACCCTTGTGTTTTATTAGGTAGATAATACTCAAAGTAAATAATTATCACCCATCTCACTAATTACTAGTTCTACATTGATGGGGTTTTTGTTTTTTTGTTTTTTGTTTTTTTTTATAATATTTCTTGTGGCACTTTGGCTAAGCAAAAAGCCTGGTACCTTTTGCCCGGAAAAGATAAATAGGCGAATAAAATAATGGGAAGTGTTACAATACACATTCCTTATTTGGGTATGTATCATATGCACCCTCATTGAAACACACCAAAATATTATGATTCCCAAAATGTTATGAATCTTTAGCTAAAAAGTTATGAATTAGATTGATGAAAAGTTACGAATTTTTAGTATAAAAGTTACGATACGAAATAAAATGTTATGAATAGCCGGTCCTACAAGTAATTTTTTTATGAGATAGCACAATATGAACCATACAATATATGCATATGGTATACACCTTAAAAGAGTGTGTATTGAAAACTTTCCCAAAATAGTTAAATTGCAAAATAGTTAACTAGGGTTATTAAATTGGAGATGCACTTTAATGCATGTGAAGGTAATTACTAGCATGGTATGCGAAGTTGCTTAGCATAAACATAGTGAGGACAAAAAAAAATTTATAAAAAAAAGAAAAGGAGAAAGGAAAACCTTCCTCCACAAAGCAAACCCCCATCGGAGGAACCTAGGGTTCTTGTTGTCTGCAAGGGACATCATGTGTGTTGTTTATATTAGACTTGTCTCATGTCATTCATTTAAGTCATCTAAACTTGGTTAATATGTTTTCGAGACTTTCCACCTATTGCCAATTAGTTTTAGATTGTAACACTTTAAGAAATTTAACACGATATCGGAGCTAGGTCTTGGTGGCCTAACCTCTCGTGGGAAAGTCTATGTCATCTCCATCGTTCAAGTCAATCAGTCAGCTTTTGGTCTCCTAGTTTATCACCTCCATGTACATCCGGGCTGCATGTGAGGGGAAGTGTTAGACTTGTCTCACATCGCTTTTTTTAAGCCACTCAAGCTTGATTAATATATTCTAGAGGCTAATCCACTTGCCGTTCGTGCTCGGCAACGGACAACTCGAATTTCATCTCGGTGGAAGGCTGAGATCTGTTCGGATGAAATAAAACGTAAGCCGTCTATTATCAAGCACGGACAGCTCGGATGGAAACAACATGACTAACTCTCTGATCTCTACTAACCCCCACTGACGATGTATACCGTCTGGGAAAAAGAAAAAAGAAAAACCCATTTTACTTCGTCTAGGAATCTAAGCACATCAATGGTCTAAAAAGAGAGGTCGTGATCCCCTTATTTCTATAAATAGACTCCTACCGCTTCCCTTCCTTTCCCCACCCCATGTGATCATATATTCATTTATTTTATTTTGGTAGCTGATCTGATCAGCTCAGCTCAGCTCATCAACACTGAGGTCAAAAGTGCATATATATATATACAGTAAAGGAGGATCTGTAAAGCTCAGGAGGGATAGCGCCATGAATTTATACTATATCTTACTGGTGGTGGGCCGGTGGCATGTGTTTGTAGCCGCCGGCGGTGGTGGTTGTCAGGGGGGCTGGTGACAGTGACTTTTGTGTGGCGCTATCTATCCTGAGTTTCACGGGTTCTTTCTTGCTATCTTGCTCGCTAGCTCGATGCCGTTTCAACTTTCAACCCCCAAGATTAAAAGGACCTTTTTTTCCATCTGGGTATGTAGCTATTATGTTCTATATCTAGTGTTTAATTATGATACGTGATGTGTTTATCTCTCTTGGCTTTTTATCTTTTCAGCAAAATCAAGAGGCTTCGATTAGTGCTTCACGCCTTGCTCTCTGGTTCTTGGTTTGGTTAGGGTTCTATATTAGTACTATTATACCCTAAGTAATTAGTTAACCTAATTAGTGGCATAATCTGACTTTTCAGGCCAAAATCATGGCCTTCTCAAGTTGCTCTGGTTTATATTTGGAAGCAGATACGCTCCGGTCGATGTTTTGGACTGAAGGAGAGACAGTCGCATGCTGATCCGTTCAATACCATAATCAATGGTTTAGATCTGCTCAGAGACTCTTCGTTGAAAAGAATTGAATTCTTCATGCGAAGAGACTTTCAGCAGATTCGAACGATGAATTACGGTCCAGATTTGGTCTGTTTTCCCGAGTTCAAAACTTGGACTAGAGAGGATCCGTTCCCTTTATATTTTTTGTTTTTTTCAAGCCAAATCGAGGGAGTGCCTTGATTTCAGGACGAGGGTAATGCCAACACATATGATCATGTGGTTTATTTTCCCCATGTTCTTGGTTTAATTTATTTCGCGCGCCCTTCTTCTTAGCTTCATTTCAGCCATGATCGAGGCTTTCTCATGTTCATCTGGTTTTTAAGTTTGATCTCTTGTATTTCCTTTAACTTTCCTGGTTTTTTTTGTTATTTCATTTAGCTTAATTTCGTCCATCGAGCAATTGTCGGTCTCCATATATATTATTATAGCTTATTCTTCTACTATATCGTATTAATTAATATGCAACCATATGTTTTCGTTACTGGACCGGAAAAAATGAAGGAAATTTGGCAGTGATAGAAAGATGGGGATTTTTAGAGGATATTTGCTAATCCCCCTCCCAATTCCATAATATTGTTTGTAAAATATTGAAAACTTGCGTTATTTTTTTAGAAAAAAATTGAACTATTTTTTTGTGCATAATTTTTTAAAAGTTCTGGCACATTTACATTAGTGTGAAAAACAAAAACAAAAATTGCAAAAATTTAAAATGGCACAAATTAATATAAGAATAAGAGCAAATAATTGGAGATGAAAGAGAGTGGTGTCGTTTCTTTTCTTTTCAAGATTGTTAGACACGTTCAAGTTTACATCTATTCTTTTTTTTTTGATAGGCAGTTTACGTTTATTCTTAGATAAGTAATGGCGAGAACCAGTAGATATTATTGTGAGTCTCGCATTTACTTGTGAAAGTATGGGTAAGTAGTGAGCTTGGATGAGGTCAAATCTTCTGTATGAAAAAATGCAAGTATCTCTATTCTCGTATAATTTCAGCAACAAAATTGGACAAATGTGAAGGCAAATTGCATCGGAATAGAAATACACATAGTTTTTTTTTGGTACAAGTGACTCGGTCCAAACTTGGAGCAATTACTAAGTGCCCCTAAGGCATCGCCATGTGGTGGAATCCAAGATAAAATGTATGAATTCAACTACAATATGTGGTAGAGAAGAAGCCTGATACATCACGTTACGGTGCTCGGAGGGCATTGAACAATTTTTCCCAAACTTGGCTGTGTTCATTAATGCTCTTTTCATTCTCGTATTTGGAAAAGAAAAAGGATTTTCATACTCCCCTTTTAGCCACCCACATTTTTTTTATTGTTTTTATTCACGTGAATTTACAATATTATCTTTGAATGTGTAAAAAATGTGTATTAAATAAAGAGCAAAATAGTAAATTCAAATGAATAGAAACAAAAAGGGAAAATGTGAATAACTATAAAGGGAGTATGAGAATCAATTTCCTTTCGAAAATGCTAACCTAAAGTGCGATGATGTCTGTGCAAAGTTCATTAACAGTAAATGTGCATTATTCAATGCCTCCTAGGTGTGTGTTTGGAAAATGCTAACCCTTCTTGTTTTCACAAAGCATTAATGGTGATGAATTGGTGTGCTTTGTGAAATTGGTGCTCTCTTTTTCACAAAGCATTGATGGTGAATTGGTGATCATCGGTGAGTTGTCTTGTTTTCCAGGAGATGGGACTGTAGGGCTGCTCGCGGTTCGGTTCGGTTCGGATTTTTAGAAATTTGAGAACCGAACTGCTAGTCACGGTTTTTACAAAATGAAATTCGTGTCCGGATTAAAAGTCCTACGGTCCGGTTCCAATCCGATCCGTGACTCGCGGATCGGTTACAGTTTTATCCACGGATTTTAGCAAAAATAAAGATCAAACATATATCCCACAATAAAAGCGAAGAATGTTACCTTCAGAATTAAGTTTAACACCACCAGAAAGTACTTGTTACATAAATTACCAAAGGCTTACTTCAAAAATTAAATTCAAAAGAATCTAAAACACTAGTAGGATTGTATCATTATAGTACATTACATAACATAAAACCCCAAAAAAGAAATGAACTACTGAAACTCAACTAAGGTTATCCATAATTTTTACGAATACACTATGATATACTCCCTATATTTTTGTACATCTACACTATATCTCATTATTAAGATAAAATACTAAAATTAGTGAAAAACGGTGTTAACGTTATTAACAATTTATTATATAAATACACACATATATTATTGATATAAAATAAATATCTCACTGTCCGATTCAGTTAATCCACGGTTTCGTAATGAAAATCCGTGGACCGAACCGCGAGTCACGGTTTTCTAATTTTTCAATACGTGTTCGAACCATTAATCTACGGATAAAATTCAAAAGGTACGAATCAATTCAGTACGAACCGATTTCACGATTCACCGGATTTTTTGAGCAGCCTATATGGGAGGGAGTATAGTACTGCTAGTAGTTAGTGACAGTGGATGGGAGTGCAGTATACTGTATAGCAGAGTAGCCTTACACTTTTTTGACTTGAATTTGTTTTGTGCAGGCTTTTGAATAATGTTCTGAGGTTAATGACTGTGGTTGGTTGGATGGATGTTGACTCCTTCCCCATCTTTTCCCTGTTTCACGTCTTTTATTATTATTATTTTTTTAAACCGGTCCTTGTTTCGAATTTGAAAATCCTTCAGTGCAGCAGTTGTAGGACAATCGATTTGACCGTTCATTTTAATGTTGATGATTTAAGATTTAATTTGAACTCCTATTGATTCGAGCTAATGTACGGATTAAAATTTGAGATGCCTATTGTCGAAATGGATGGCCGAATCAACCGTTTTACAGTCTTGTAGGGCGGCCCACCCTCGTGTCTGTCTCTTTATACTTACGATTTCGGGGTGTTTTCACTGGCCAAAAAAAGTCAATTTTTTACAGTATTTTTTTTGAATATTTTTAAAACATTTATGTAAAATTCATAATTTTTTACTTTTTCAATTACAAACCAATAATACATAAGAGTTAGGCATAAAATTAACAAACGCGAAAAAAAATTAAATAATAACAAAATCAAAAAGTAAATGGGTGTGGTTTAAATCCACTCAACAATGCCATTCAAATTTGCATACATAAAAGGGCCAAAACACGTATACTCACTAGGGATGGCAATCTCGGCCGACCCGTTCAAACCCTCCCCGTTCCCCGTCCGAAAAATCCCCGAACTTCGGGGATTCGTTTGAAGATCGGGTAGGGTATGGGGAATTTTTAAAAAAAAATTCGGGGATCGGGTAGGGGACGGGGATAGGTCTGTCCCCGCCCCAAACCTTACCCGTCCCCGTTCCCCGTTCGTTCCCCGCCCCGCCCCGTCCCCTCCCCGAATCCCCGAAATATATACTTATATATAAAAATAAATAAATATATACTATATTATATATCAGTCCTGTTTTGGTAATGTTGGAAAAACTATGGAACTATGAAATTAGTGCTGGCTGGAATTAACTTAATGTTTGAAAAACAATGTTGTAGATTAACTTATGTGTTGGAATTAGTTATTATGTGCTGAAAATTGATAGTACTTGCTAAAACAGTGAATAACGTGTTGTTATGCGCTGAAAATTGGTAGTATATGTTAAAATTATGAAATACAGGTGTAGAAAATAGAGGTACTATTATGTGCCGCAAATACAAATCCCCGAATCCCCAAATTCCCGAATCCCCGTTTTGGATCCCCGTTCCCCGTTTGGGTCGGAGATGGAGGAAAAAAACAAATCTCCATTGGGGATCGGGTCGGGGATGGGGATGGGGTAGAGGGTAATGGATAGGGGGTGGAGGTAGTACCCCCGTCCCCGACCCGTCCCCATTGCCATCCCTAATACTCACCCACGAAACCCAAAGGCCTCTCACACACTACAAATAATGTTAGGGAGGAGGGATTTGATTTTTGTGAATGAGTATGTATTTGGGTGTGGTTTAAGACATATTAATTATTGCGTATGCCTTCGCTATCCTCATTATTAGGAGTATAACTCTACTTATTGTAATATTGATGTAACTCTTTGAAGGCTTGTATGCCTTCGCTATCCTCATTATTAGGAGTATAACTCTACTTATTGTAATATTGATGTAACTCTTTGAAGGCTTGTTTGTTTGTGGCTCGTTTGCTAAACGGATAAGTTTTTGGTTGGATAAAGAAGAATGGTGCATATGTTAGTTAAGAAGTGGTTGATTGATAGATCGTTTGTTTTAGGAATATATATAGTGAAAGGAGTGATATATATATATATATATATACACACACACACACACACAGAGGGCGGTTTCGCAGACAACCAATTAAACACCTAAAAATATCCCAAATTTTAATCTCATAGTTCCCGATCAAATTTTTATGATTGGAACCGTTCAACGTGTGCAAAATGTGATTTTAAAGGTGCCCGCAAGAAATTAGCAAAAAATATGACCGGAAAGTGCTTGTTTTGAGCAGTTTTTAATTGAATCGTTCATCAAATCTAAACAAAAAACTGATCACATCAAGCCCTTCCGGTCTTTCTTTTTTTTTTTTTGCTGATTTTTCACGCGTACCCTTAAAATCACATTTTGATAACATTGAACTGCTCGGATCATTAAAATTTGATCGAAAATTATGAGGTGTTTTTTTAGGTGTTTAATTAGTGCGGACCTCCCTTTTTCGATCAAATTTCGATGATTCGAACCGTTCAATATGTTTAAAACGTGATTTTAAGGGTCTCCGCAAGAAATCAGCAAAAAATATGACCGAAAAGTACTTGATCTGAGCAAATTTTTATTGAGATCCACACTTAAGCTAAGCAAGGGATCCCTTACATCCCTTACAAGAAGCTGACTGTACATACATACATATGCACGTTCGTTGGGTGTATATGAGCAGGTGGATGAGGATGTTTGGTTTGTTGGGTGCATATAAGCAGGTGGATGAGGAATCTAAAGCGAACAGATGGTATTTTCGTAATTACGTAGCCAATAAGAAGGGGGATATATAAGATAGTGATAAGGGATGAGTAGTATGAAATAGTCCAACAGGGAGGGGACTACTTTATCTCTAGACTATTTTGTCTGCCTTCTCAATCGCTAACAAGCATTGAATTAGGCGAGAAGAGGATTGCACATTCTGGTGAATTGCTTATTCGCCCAAATACTCCCCCCAATAAACAGCCCCTATATGAGGAAGGGGGATTGGTGAGGGGAGGGGGATAAGAGAGGGAGTGAGAGAATCGAGAAAGGTGTTTGACACTAGGAGAACGAAGAGGCTGAAGGGAGTAGGGGAGAGCCTCTCTTTTCTAAGGTCTTAGCTTTATACCACGTCCCGTCTGAGGATTAGCTTATCCTTTTCTTTTCTGTTTTTTGGTAGTTCGGAATATTATATAATTAGGCAAAGGGCGAGAACGCAACAGAGTATCAAGACATGTTTCAAGTATTACGAACCCAATACAAAAGTCATGGGCAACACCCTAGTCTATTATCTGCCTTAAGTTATGGCGCTCCCTAATCCAAAATTCCCTCAATGAAAGTGGCTGATCCATTAACACAAGCAGATCTTCGTGTTGTTCGGCTCCAACTATAGCTAAGTGATCGGCGCATTCATTTGCCTCCCTAAATATGTGATGCAAAGTAGAATTTGTTCTATTTAGAATAGCATGAGCATCCTTGATCATCTCTCAAAATAAATACCAAATTACCCTCAAACCATTTTGTATCCTCAACGCGATAATTTAATGAGGCCAACCAAGTAATTTCTTACAGTAACTACATATAACTTAATCCCCCTCTTTGATTTACCCCCTTATAACATATTCATCTCTTATCCACCTAAAACCTTTTTCGCCCAACAAGCGAGTTGTACCTTCATTGTTATTAATACTCCCTCCATTCCAAAAAGAGTGTCCTTTTTGGGGAAGCGTGTCATTTTCAATTGCTTATATCTTTCAATGTGAATATCAAAAAATATGCAATATGGATCTTGTTTGATAGATTATAATTAGTTCTATTAAACAAAGTTTTCAAAATCACGTAAAACTTCATAAATCAAAAGATATAAGCATTTGAAAATGGCACGGAGTCCCAAAAAGGACACTCATTTTGGAACGGAGGGAGTAATATTTAAGATCAAGACGATTTCAACCATGAGTGCTTAGTGGTGTGCTTCCTGTACAATAGGGAAGGATTCAACTGTTAAGGCTAAGCAGCAAGGATGTATATTTTATTTTTTAAAATTTTCTAGTTCTAGCGTGATGATTTTTGTTTGACTGAATAGCAAGATTAGTCGAGATGTGTGTAAGTTGGCTAAACATCCGTGATGGCTATACTGAAAAATAAAGATCAAGATGATTTTAATCCATTCTAAGAGAGCACGCGCACATGTGTGTGTTTGTATACATGGTATTACATTTTTTTTGAAACGTAAGGTGTCCTAGGTCAGCTTGTACACACTTAACTAATCCTATAGTCCCTTCCACCATCATTTCAAATTCTTACGTGTGGGAGTGAGATGGCTACAGCAGTTGTTGAATCTGAAACTTTAAGAGGGAGTAAATTCCTAAGTCTCAATCCAAAACCACTTGACCAACCCCCTGTTTATGATATATAACATTGTGCATAAGTCCACATGGTAGATGAAAAGTAAGTACCTAATCGTATAGTTGTTAAGCGGATCTCAACTATCAAAATTGCACTAATTAATATATTAAAAACAGATGAGCTGATATCAAAATATGATACTCAAAATGTTATCATCGTAGATGACTCTTATTTAACTGTTCATTAAATTATAAAAAAAACTCTCATATGAGCTCTCTTGAGGTAAATTCCGAGGGGTTAATTGAGCCAAAGCATAAGTAAATTTTAATAATAGAGCAGGACCATTACAGCAGGTTGCGTTTTCAAACCAATTTGACCCTCACTGCTAGTAAAAAATTTAGTTGAGGCTATTAGAGAATTACCCGGTCGTTAACTTTCGTGCATGATAGGCTGTACACAAACTAGCACACAGACCTTTCTTTTCTATACCTCTACTAGCTAGAGTGGCGATGATCATAATGTAAATATGCAAAAGTAATGCTAGTTTAATAGGCTTTAATTTTTTAAGTTTGATAGTTTCATGATTCTGTCGTGCACACGAGTAAAAAAGATTTCTAGCTTAGGGTTTCCTATGTTTCGGAGAGAGATGGTGCATAACGTACAGTGACTTGGGGATAAACAGTAGTATTGTCAAGGCAAGATGAGCTTATCCACATGCAACATCATGTGGGACATGCATCTGGTTGGCCACTACCTGCCGCGGCTGAGATGCATTCTATAAGTGATCATGGCAGCCCGCGGGCGAGGCAACAAGTCCACAATCACATCCAAAATTCACGCCAAAATGCACAAAAACGTACTCACGTAAATGTGTGGTGCTCACACACACTTGGTCTCAGTACACACATTTGTGTCAGTATTCGAACATTTATGTCTGTTTCGGATGTGGTTCTAGACTTTGAGGAAAGTGTTGAGGAATTTGATACTGCATTTCTTTTAGGGCCTGTTTGCTGGGTATTAACTGTGTTCGGACAAATAAGTCAAAGTGGCTTATTTTTTGTCTTTATTCAAATTTTTTTCGTATAACTTGGCTTATTGTCAATTTTTTGGGGATTATTGCATCCTCATGTCAAGAGAAATCTAAAAAGTAAAATTTTTTGACCGAAATCCAATTTTTTTGAATAAAGACAAAACAATTGGCTTATTGGCTTATTTTTGTTTTTATGTGGGTTTATTTGGCTCATTTTTGGAGGGAAAGCCAGTGGCTTTTTTAGAAGAACAGGGCCAAGAGAGAGGAGAAAAAAGAGGAAGAGAGAGAAGAAAGATGGTGTCTGGTGTTTAGGGTGCAATGTGTTTGTGTTGTTGACATGGGGCCGGACAAAGGAACCAACTTTCCACTAACAGTAACAATATCAATTATATATCTCACCGGCCTTCTCATGATCTTCACTGTTTAACTGTACACCAACATATACATATATATATATATATACACACACACACAGACATAGAGAGAGAGAGAGAGTCCAGTTCAAGTCAGGAATGCCTGATTTTGTTACAGTCAGGACCTCATTGTTCACGATCGAATTTAGATGATCCAAACCGTTCAATGTGTTTAAAACGTGTTTTTAAGGGTATCCGCAAGAAATCGGCAAAAAATATGACTGCTAATGGCTTGATCTGATCAGTTTTTCATAAAATGCGTTTTTATGAAAAATTGTTTAGATCAAATCTTTTCTGGTCATTTTTTTGCGAATTTCTCACGAGTACCTTTAATAACACATTTTAAACACATTGAACGGTTCGAATTATCGAAATTTGATATGAAAAATGGACTTTTGCACAAAGTTTTAACCATAACAAAATCAAGGATCCCTGACTTGAACCGAACCGATATATATATATATATATACATATATATATATATATATATATATATAAGATTTTCATAGGTGGAGGATAGAGGGCACTGTGCTTCAATAGTATCCCCCACCAACCCCTCCCCATTTGGTGGGAGCTACTCTACAAATGGGAAAAAATTTCTGTGTCGAGTGGATACCGCGTGGTGCTCGCTAGGTGCATTCAAGTAGTCCATTGTTTTTTTGGAAAGCTCGAATTTAGACAGAGAAAAAAGAGAGGAAAAATGTTGGGGTGAGAGTAGAGTGAGGGTTTCAATTTGAGTTGTCCAAAAGTCATGTATTAATTGGACGACCCGAAAATGCCAAGCACATACCATGTGGGATATATTCACCCCGGACCGAAAAATTTCTCCTACAAATGTGAGAAGTCATGGAAGAAAGAAAAAGAAGTGCTCCACACAATGTCATGTGAGCGGTTCCTTGTTATTGATCATGCTTTATGATGGAAACTCACACTAATATACGGTAGAGAAGAGCCATAGAGAACCAGGCCAATTATACAACCGTCCCAACACCGGGGTTAAATTCTGTATCCACCAGAAGTTAAAACTCCACGGTTTCCACTATTGCTTGTGGATTTTACGAGTCTCTTTTAGTTGCCATATGCACCGTTCATTCTGTAAGAGTCCCAGGAGTATGTTTGTTTTACAAAAGTCCGCTTAGTCGGATCTTAATAAGTACATCACAATTTAAATTTTGGTTTACAGGATGTACGGCCATAGATTTTGAAGTTAAACTGTCTATAACCTTCCATTTTATAAACCGAAATTATGTAGTACTTGATATACCTATTGATTTCCAATCAAGTTGGTTTTTTTGCACGAATATACTTCTGTGCGACTTCTACAAGATGAACAGTTTAAATTGTAATAAAAAAAATGCACAGTGGAGTTCACAACGGACGGTGGTGGAAAACACATGGTTTCCGGGCGGAAAGAATTTACTCCTCACCTAAATGCTCGACCACAAAAGAACTTACCTACGTCCCCTCCTTTACCGCATGTCCATTCCCCCAACCTGTGTGGTGCTCATTTTTGCATGGTTAGGGTTTCGCCCATTTCCATAATCCAAATGAACCAACAACTCCAGTGCTCAATCCTCTACGGCCATGGCGAAAATGATCAGCGTCGGAGGCTCCCAAACGGCAGACCAAGCGCTGTACATATGTCGACATTCCCATGGCACTCATCCCCGCGGCATCTTCTACGGCGAAAACCCTTTGGATTTCTCCTTCCCTCTTTTATTACTAGATGCCATCTTAGTCATCTTCTTCATCCGTTCCCTCCATTTCCTCCTCAAACCCCTCAAACAACCCCACATCGTCTCCAAAATCCTCGTAAGTTCCTCTCTCTCTCTCTCTCTCTTGCATTATTCGGATTTCGTATTTACACGGATACAGATATCGATATACAGAACCATTATTTCATCGTCAGAGATGTCTGTGGCCGCATCTGTATCCTGAGTATCTGAACATAGGTGTCTAATGCTGCTTGTGATTTTTTTAATTTTTCCAAGGGAGGCATAATAATTGGACCCTCTGTGCTCGGCCGCAACAGGGCATTTGCTAAGAATGTGTTTCCGGACAACACTTCTTATGTTTTCAAAAACATCGGGTTGATAGGATTCGTCTACTTCCTCTTCCTATCCGGCGTGAAGATGGATATCACGGCAATCGCGAAAACCGGAAAGAAACAACTGTCCATAGGCCTAATCGGCGTGCTGGTTCCCTTCCTAACTGTCCTATCTATAATGATCGCGACTCGAAAAACACTAGACAAGGAACTCACCAGGGTTCCTGTCATGGAAGGAATCGCCTCTGCTTTTGCCGTAACCACGTTCCCCGTTCTGTACCAGGTAATCAAAGAGCTCAATCTCCTAAGCTCAGAGGTCGGAAAACTGGCAATGTCGTCGGTATTGGTGAGTGACTGCGTCGGAGTCGTTTGCATGGTCATATTCGAGGCGGCGAGGATGGAAACGATCGACGCCTTGTGGGTTCTCATTTCATTCATCGGAATAGCGGCAGTTATCGGCGGCTTTTGGAAAGCGATGGTATTTTTGTATTTTGTGAACTTGTAGAATTAGAGCATTTCCAATGGAATTGCTAAAAGTTAACAATGTTGTTATATGCACTCTTACCGACCACTCCCCGATCATATATGTGTCGGCTCCACAATAAATAGCCTTCATATATATGTGTATGTGTCGGCTCCACAATAAATAGCCTTCATACATATGTGAGAGATGAGTGATTAAGGAGTGGTCGGTAGAAGTGTTACTAGATTTATTGAAATTTGTGAATAGACAAATGATTTATTGGTAGCCACGTCAAGCGCAACTCAGTTGGCATTTGCTCTGCTTCCCTCAACGGAGGCATGAGTTCAAGCCCCATGGGGATGTGGGCGGGGTTCAGACCTATGGACAGCCTTTAGATCTCCAGTGAACTAATCCACTAACTCCCCCTAATCCCGCTGATCTACAAACTGTGACATAAAAAAATAAAAATAAAAAGATTTATTGGTAAGGAATTACTATGAGTTATTGAGTGAGTAGTCACTCCGAAGGACTAGCTAAATTTAAGGTTATAGGAGTAGTGAAAGAAATTTAGCCAGGCCATTGAAGCTATTGTTTACACTTTTACTAGTTATAAATTTGCAGCCAAGCTCTTTATATATAGCATCCATACACGATCACCCAGTGAGTTTGTGAAATTGCCCGCGTATGCTTGTAATACGTTTATCGAATGGTTAAATTCAGTACTTGCTTTATTATTATTATTATTATTATCATCTTTTTTTGCGTAATTGCATGTCTCCCACCAACAGGTATGGATCGTGAAATCGACACCGGAGCGGAAACCAGTGGACCCAGGTTATGTGGTGTGGATTTTTCTAGCGGTGATGGTGATAGCGTTCTTGAGCGATGTGAGCGGACTGGCAGTGGCGAACGCGCCGTTGTGGCTGGGCCTGGCAGTGCCGGCTGGGCCACCGCTGGGGGCGGCCCTTGTTGAAGGGGCGGATACGCTGGTGACGGATGTCTTAATGCCGTTCTCATACGCGTTCGTGGGGATGTACACGGACGTGTCCTCGATGGTCGGGCAGTGGTCGAGTGTGGTGCCGCTGTTTGTTATGATCTTGGCAGCGTATTTCACGAAAGTTGTTACGGTCCTGGTGGTGGCTTTGTTTTTCGAAATGACGGTTCGAGATGGTTTGGCCCTGAGCCTTGTGATGAGCTTGAGAGGGCAGGTGGAGATTTTGATATTCATGCACTGGATGGATCTAGAGGTACGATATGAGAATACTTTCACTCTTCATAATACATAATTCATGAGGGGAAAGGAAAATGACATATTGTTCATGCTAACCCGACCCGTAAGGGCGGAGTCAGAAAGATGGGATAAAAGGATTTGCACTTAGGGGTTAAATTTGTAGTTAGGGGCGGAGCCAAAAAGATGGAATAAAAGGATTCGCACTTAGGGATTAAATTCGTAGATAGGGGCGGAGCCAGAAAGGTGGGATAATAGAATTCATTATATATATATATATATATATATATATATTAATTGTTTATTTTAATGAGTTGAATCTATTGATAAACTAATTATGTGAAGCAAATATATTGATTGGATATTAGTAGTCATCTAACCAAATATTTTTTTCTTGGTAAATCATCTAATCCAATATTGACATTAAGTATCTTCATATAAAATGGGTGTTTATAATTTTTTAAGAAAATTTGCATTAATCGTGGATATCCGGTGAAATTTCGCATGAATGATTTTTTCATGCCAGGGAAGACTATCATCTTGGATCATCAAAGTGGAGTGGCCAGCATTGCATGGATTTAAAAATCGGCCGCTACGTAGTGGTTTTTCAAACCTATATGATAGCGCTACATTCCGTTATATCGATGTAATTCAAAATTCACACCCATATCAATCTGTTCCTGCTGCCTATTTCTTTGTATTAGATTTTTTGTCCGCTACAAGACCGTTGTGGCTGCTTTGGCACTAAAAATAAATTTTAAAAAATTCACGATTGTTACACTCAATTCTTACTATGTATCGTTCGATACTCCCACTACCACTGTTACACATTGCCCCGAGGGGAAGAGAATTCAAGACCAAAAAAAGTAGAGAAAATTAGGCAACAACTCTTTTAAGTTTTTCTTATCTGCATTGTTGTTTACCGGCAAAAAAATAAAATCTTTTTGCCAAAATTGAAATGCTAACTCCTATAGTTGTTTGAAATGTGCACGCCAGTACAGATTATACAGGTCCCATCTTTCACAATGCTGATAATTTTGACAACAGTCTTGACAGCCATAGCCACGCCTTTGATCAGCATACTGTACGATCCGACAAGGCCGTACAAGGTTAACAAGAGGAGGGCCATTCAGTACACCCCTCCAAACACAGAACTCCACATAGTTGCCTGCATCCATGACCAAGAAAGTGTGACCGGATTCCTCAACCTTCTCCAGGTCTCCAACCCGTCGGCGAGCAGCCCGTTCGCGGTGTACGCCCTCCGCCTCATCGAGCTGGTCGGCAGGGCCGCCCCGGTCTTCGTCGACCACGAACAGCAGGCCCAGGGGTTCGAGCAGTACTCCGGCTTCAACTCGATCCACAATGCTCTCAAGCTCTTTCAGGAATCACAAGGGGACTACGTTAAGTTCAACATGTTCACGACCGTGTCCCCCACGAGGACCATGTACCAGGACATATGCGACCTGGCTGTGACGAAGAAAGCCATTCTTATTATCTTGCCTTACAATAAAGAGTGCCTAGAGACTAGAACAGAGGCGGCGCGCCCGCAGATACTGCTCAGATCCGTAAATTGCTGTGTCCTGGCGCACGCGCCGTGCTCTGTTGGAGTTTTGGTAGACAATGGTCCTTTTAGGGACAACAAAATTGTCAACTCCGCCATGAGACGGATAACGCATCGTTTTGCCGTGCTTTTCTTGGGCGGGGCCGACGCCAGGGAGGCCATTGCCTTTGCGGACCGGATGGCAGGGAACGTGGACGTGTCGCTCACTGCCATCCGGTTCCTTTCTCACAACAACGAAGGGGACGACGAGATGGAGAAGAAACTCGACGACGGTCTGGTGACTTGGTTCTGGGTGAAGAACGAGGGAAACAAGCGGGTGGTTTACAGGGAGGTGGTGGTGCAAAACGGCGAAGAGACTGTCGCTGCGATCCGGGCGATGGGTAAGGATTATTATGACCTCTGGATTGTTGGGAGGAAAAATGGGATTAATCCAGTTTTGTTACAAGGGTTATCGAATTGGAGCCAGAACAATGAACTTGGAGTCATTGGAGATTTTATTGCGTCTACAGATGTAGGGAGTAGAGCTTCTGTATTAGTGGTGCAACAGCAGGTTTTGAGAGGGCAAGAGCCTGCCTCACGAGGTTTACTACAATGGTTTTCAAGCTGTTCGTATTAGGAGAAATGTACGTATTTTACCTACTAACAAAAGGGTAGAGAGCGGATGTCGAGGCACAGCTTCGTTGAGCTCGCTCTCCTTGGAGCTCCTCCATCCACCAGGTTGAACCGGGAGTTCCAATCTCACCAACCCCTCCCGTCTCTCTCTTAATAGAATAGACGTAGAATTTGCCTAGTCAAAAAACGGTAGATAGCGAAGTCGTTTTGTTGCTGATCATGAGAGTAGCATTTTACAGTAGTTGAGAAATTTAGCAATGAAACCGGTGTTCAAGTGAACAAGGAATGCTTGAACCGAGTTACATGTACGATGTTGTTAAAAAATACTAGGTACATTTTTTTGGTATGCTCTGTTACTTGAATTTTTAAAGTTTTGTAAGTATGTCAATGTCTTTTTGAGCCAAAGAAAGTTGAATTTGAAGCTAAAGAGTACTTAGCTGGAAACGGAAAAATCACTTATCGAACAGCCAAGTCTACAAAAATCTTAATATTCAATGGGTTTAACGCAGTGATAGTCACCTGACAATCAGGAATCTCAAGAAATCTTTGATATTTGATCTGTGATTTGACTCTCTTCCGCTTGCTATTAATTTTTTGCAATATGCTATGAGTAGCAAGGGGATTGGTGGGCACTATGTACTCCCATTCACTTGGCGGGGTTCAAAAAACCTAAGTGACTATATACTTCCTCCCTTCCAATTGAGAGTCCCTTTTGGAGATTCCAACTATTTAAGGGGACATGCAATGATTACACCTACAATGGCTTTCATTTCCACCATTACTCATATATTCTACTTACTTTATAACATTTATATTCACCTATGAGGTGTTCTTTTAGAAAATCACCAAATTTTTCCTTCCATTTTTGGAAAAGGATCATTATTTTGGAACAATCCAAAATGGAATAATAGACTCTCAATTTGGAACGGAGGGAGAAACTAGCAATGCTGACAATATGCGATGAGTAAAAATCACCTCCAGAGCAACTTTTTGGATTATGGTTTTCTTCTACTCCCAAACACTTCCACAAAGTCAATTATGCACATTTATCCGAAGACGCACTTTTACAAAATCTTATCATAACAAAAATATCTATAATCTATGATACCAAACCGAGCTTTAAGTCTCAACCAATTGGGGTCGGCTATATGAATTTTTTTCTCCATTGAGATCTGTCAATAAAAAATTGAAGCAATAATTGACTCCCAACCACGCCCTTAGTTGAGCTTACAGTAGCAGAATGCCAGGTTAAAACAGATGTAACTACTTACGAATTTGGATTCCAACTCATTCCTGGATTGAAATATTTAAGCATTTGAGCCAGGCCTGCTAGACTTCTGCTCTAAAATCAAGCTAAGTTAATCTCTGGGTTAGAAAAAGGCCAAGATATTGAATCCAGGAATCATATTAGGACTAGTTGAAAACTGCATCTCTGTTGCCATTGGTTGTTTTCTGGTGATGATCTTAGCATTGAGGAAGATCTGAAGGAGGAGGTTCTATGGACTGCAATTCCCCTGCTCCGTTCTCGACTATAAATGCCATGGCGAAACCCCAAGTGAGATGAGCATCTATATGACAGTGCATCAGCCAAACTCCTGTTTTAAGACCAGGTAATAACTATACCAGTCAATTTACAAATTACAACCACTCGAATATATGAGAATTACCATGTTGGCTATGATATATTACCTGGATTATCAGCCACAAATCGGATGGCTGCCCACCCACCGACAGGAATGACTACGGTATTTCTGTTTGGCGGATCAATGAGGTTGAAATTGGCAGTATCTTGCGTAGGGTCAAAGTTACCAAAGCCTTGTCCAACAATATAGAACTGGTATCCGTGAAGATGGACGGGGTGGGACTCTGTTGTGGAGATAGCTGTATCTTGTAACACGATTTGTACTTTCGCACCATATTTAACTTTGTAGAGCTTTGTCCCAAACATAGGTTGCCACAATGCACGACTAACATTGCCCGTATAGTCAAACACAATCGGTGGAACAGCTGGGAAGTCTGTCGTGAAGACCCCAGGTATACCTTGGTAGTAGGCTTGGAGCAAGGAAGCTTGTGTTGGGAGTACAAAAGACACGTTGTTCATACTAGCAGCAAAACGGGTGTTATTATTTGGCCCTTGACATTGAGGACCAGGGTTGCAGTTGACAAGCCCTAGCCCCACTGTGAAAAATAGGTTTTCGTCAATCCCTGCGGACATTTTCACATTAGAAGTAGCAGGACTCCTAAACTGGGCTAGGAATGCAGTCACAGTGGCTGTATCATTGTAGGCCGGTAATAGTGGTAACGTTGGTATTGAAGGAAACCCTTGGTTGGGTTTGCAAGGGGTGGATATGTACTCAAGGACTGCAGTGGCGGTGGTGTTGTCAAATGGTACATTTTGGGCACTGGCATAGGCACGTGCTGCAATGTAGTAGCGTCCAGGGGTCTGATCAGCGGTGAGGAGGACATTGGTTGTCTGACCAGGTCCCAGCATGAGGGTTCTGGTTGTGAAAGGTTTGGTGTAGGCGGCATCAGCACCAACTACGGTGAGTATGTGGTCGGCAACCATGAAGAAGAGTTGTTGATTGAGAGCGGCATTTATTATTCTAAGATGAACTATATCACCAGATTCCACAAAAAATTTCACAGTATCTGCATTGCGATGTAGATACATGTCAGCTGCTTGAAGCTAACTGAAGTATCACCTCCCTACCTCAGCCACTTAACCTCGCAGAGAATCCATATACAAAAGCTATTATTTAGTGGTGTTAGGACTAGGCAAGAATAGTGCAAACCTTGGCTGGAACATCTGTATAGATCTCCAGGTTGACCATTTATGGTGTACGCATCAGAAACAGCTGGACCTGCACCTGTGAAAGTTGCCTGTCTTAGAACATCAATGGGGTCCTTGTTCCACCATTCACCTGTTATTCATTGGCGCCAAGAGTGTTGTTAGAGCATCTTTTGTTAATTAGACTTTGGGTATTGAAAGTGGGAGGAAAGGGTTCTATTTACCCAGCAGAATGGGGATCTCCAGCTTCGGCGTCTGGAAAGGGTATGAGGTACCCAACTTGGGATAGATGATTAGTGCTCCAAAAACAGTAGCTCTAAGCCATTTGCTATGAGCATGCCACCAGAGTGTTCCGTCCTGATTTTGAATGGTGAAACGATATGTGTAGGTGCCTCCCGGTTGGATCGGACACTGAGTCACGTACTCGGGGCCGTCTGCCCAAGGCGTTCCTCTTTGTTGTACTCCGTGCCTGGTGAAATTGAAGTTGCAATACACACAGGCAGATAGTAAAAGGGTCGGTATCAATTCTCTAATTCAGTTTGGTAAACTGCATGCAGGGACTCAAATTTTTATGATATTGAATTGTGGGTCCAAAAATTTGGTATTCATACTTACATGACCTGATCAGTTATATCTAGTGCATAGTGCATGATTTACAGGGATAATATTCTGTAAGTTGTTCAGAAATGTACTTGAAATTAACTGAATTACTGGAGGAAAAAAAATTGAAATTTCGTTTTCCCATCCATGCGAAGGTTAGAAATGTTTGTTTTACTTCTCATCGGATATCATAAAAACGGGGGATCCAGGAGTTTAAATTGGGCAAGGGTGTCATACATGCGTAGAGTGTCCGCGACAGTGTACTTACATTTCGTAGATTCCATGTACCATATTGCACAATTATACATACTTCATGCAAAAACTATCAGCTATCGAAAAAATGTGATTACCAGTGGATGGTGACATTGTAACGCGCACTGTTGGTAACTTTGATAACAAGAGAATCGCCGTCTCGTACTTCAAGTGTTGGTCCTGGATATTGGCCATTCACTGTAATAATTTCATGGGTTCTGCATAACCTCCTCACTGGTGTCGCTTGAACCTGTTTGAGTACAGGGGCGTGTCAGTATTCGACTCGAAATCACCGTAAGGCTAAATAAGAAAGAAGAAAACATACAACAAACTCGTGGAAGTGAATTTCCGCATTGGCGAAAGAAGTAATCGAAGCGAATGCAAGGAGGATGAGGAATAGGCTATTGCACCGTGGATGAACACCCACATTGTAAGCTTCCATTTCTTTCTATCTCCTCAGCTTGCTACTGTATTTTTTAGTCATGGTTGCTGGTTAGACTTTCTGATGGTGCTGCCATTTATGCAGCAGTTAGGAAGGAATAAGAGCTCTGTTTTAGTAAAATTTGGAAAAGAGTTTGGGTATTATTTTTGGTTAGGGAACTCAGTCCAACCATAATCATGATTTGGTACACCCACTGGCTCTGTCAATGCTAAACAAAGGAAAAGTCAGCGAAAAAGGATACACAATTGTTAGGGGGTACAGATTACCACCCTTTCTGCCTATACACACTATCTCATACGACAAGCAAGTGCTACTCTTCATGGGCTTGGAATTGTGTTTTTTATAACTTAGATGTCCGGGCTAACTTATACGTACCTCAACTAATCCGACCAATCATACCGTCCACTTGTGGGAAGTCAGAGCAAAGCTCTGTATTATTTTTTATCCGATGCAAATAACTTCATTTGATAAAAGCCAGGCATCTACAAGATTTCCATCCAAATATAGAGATAAGGAAAACGAGCCAAAGCCAATCCGGAAAAACTAAGGATATAAAAAATAAAAACAAATAGGCAAACTAATCTCTAAGTCCTACGCACGAGCACGAAGCTCTCTTCACATTACTGCCGAGACAGACAGACCGAAGGCCGGCGTAAGTGAGGTTAGGTTACCAGACACTAAGTCACCTCAAGATGGCGGAAGTCCACATTAGAGGAAGCAACAAGCACCTATGGAAATCAGACATGGAAACTAAGCCCCGTCAACTGAGGATACAAATGAGTCCTCAAACCAAACCAGTGGAGAAAACTCCGAGACAAGCCCCCGCTGTTACGGCAGGCTCCGGACTCAAAGACCGGAAACGAACACCGTAATAGGCTAAGAGTCCAATCTCACGATCAGGGCAGCCGGTGATTGAAACCCACCCTTCTGCTGATTCTTGTCAACAAAGTGAACCAACCCAAAGAACCAAACCCAAGTCTTTACTCGCCCACCACCTCAACCCTCCGAATCGGATCTGGAAAACCCAGATCGGAACAAACCAGAATGGACTCATCCCAAAGGAGTTAATAGTACCTAAGATGGACTTGGAATTGTTGGAGGGCACTTTGTGATATCACCGAAAACTAAGGCTCCGTTTGTTTTTCCGGTAAACTGTTTTATCTCTTTTCCGGTGTTTGGTTGTGTAAAAAATGAGGAAATCCATCAATTGGATGAAAATGACTTACCTGTTTGGTTGTGTAAAAAATGAGGAAATCCATCAATTTGATGAAAATGACTTACCCTTAAATCTTCCGTAAGTTATTTTCTGAAATGAACCCGTTGTCTTCTACTAAAATTCTCAATGCTCAATTTTTTCGATTGTCAGTCCGGACCCACGTTCAATTCCAATAATCTCATATCTCTCCACCGCTTAAGCCCCTACCCCCTCCACAATATTTTGTTAATTTCTAAAAATATTTTCAAGTGCCAACCCAATACCGAAAAATAAAAGTTTCAAGTTTATTTTCTAAAAAAACATATAACATCGAAACAAACGGAAACTAAGGGTTTGTTTGTCCTAAGACACTGTGTCATAAATTCGTATTGCTTTCACGGGATCACATCTATCCTGGGTAATTAAGTTTTGACATTAGTGTTTTTTTTTCTTTGTACTTTTTAACTACAAATTTTGCTGGGTAGTTATGCATTTGGATCACACTTTTACACTTACAAAAATTTACAGAGTAGACGATGCTGGGACTTTGGATTTGTGAGGGGATCAGCTAAGAGAAAGCAAAAAAAAAATTGCTAGGGAAGTGGACGAAAAAAGCTTCTTCACTCAAAATTGTCTTCTTGTTTGTGCTACGTGCACAGCATGCTGTGCACAGATTCCGTTTTCTCCCGCCTCGAGTCGCATAAAGATGATCGGAGCCGCTCATTTTGTTCAAAATATGTCGTTTAAGATATATGTAAAAAATGAGCTTCGTTCAATATCGTTAGAGGCCTAAATTCTGAAGTGATTTTGGGTGTTTTGTTAACGCCTCTAACAATATCGAACGAAGCTCATTTTTTACAGAGACCTTAAACGACATATTTTGAACAAAATGAGGTGCTCCGATCATTTTTGTGCGACCCGAGGCGGGAAAAAATGGGATCTGTGCACAGCTGCTGTGCACATAGAGTTTTTTTTTTTTTGGAAAGCCTGTGCACATAGAGTGTATGTTGTTAACTTTAGTTGTTCAATTGTTTATTATTCTACTGTTTCTGAGTTGATGTTTATCTGTGTGTTCAACTCTCCAGTTCAAACCTGAACTTTAGTTGTTCACCCAGGGTTTTAAATAACCTCCGATTTAGCTATTTTCCTATGTATAGGTCGATATTGACCGATGGTGACCAAGATCGGCCAATATATGGTCATACCACCAATATCATTACGTTTCCGATACCGCAATTTAGAACCCTGTAGTAGACAAATAATCTAGACGAGGAATCGGAGTAGTGAAGATATATACAGATTCTTGCATGCATATGTATACACACACATATATGTATACACGGCTATTCAAGTCCACACCCCTTACCGCACCGTCCGCACCACTCATTTTCTGATCAAATTTTGATGATTCGAACCGTCCAATGTGTTTAAAACATGATTTTAAGGGTATCTTAGAGAAATCGGCAAAAAATGACCGGAAAGGGCTTTTGAATAAGGTTATGTCGAGCTACCACATTTGTCGAATTCGATTCTTTAGAATAAGGATAGCTTCCCGTTGTAGTTTTTCATAAATGTCGACATAAACTGTTTTATGAAAAATTGCACGGATCAAGGCCTTCTTGATAATTTTTTTTAGCTGATACACTTAAAATCACGTTTTAAACATATTGAACGATTCGGATCATCAAAATTTGATCAGAAAATGAGAGGTGCGGACGGTAAGTGATGCGAATAGGAACCAGACTGTATATGTATATATGTCTATGGCGTTGAGGGTCCCGTCCCGATTTACCTTCTTTTTTCTAAAATTTCTTTTTTTCAATTTTCAAACTCAAATATAATGAAAATGAAAATTGATTTTTTCATTTTTTTGCACTGTATTAAATATATCAATGAGATCTATGAAACAAGATTCATATTGGTGAAAAAATTATTTAAGTAATTGCATAATTTTTTGGATAATGCTATGATGTCTCCGGTCATTTTGGGGACACCGTAATTTTTAGCATAACAAAACCCTTACAAGCATAATAAAAATCAGTAGAAGTATAATAGAACCATAACATGGCATAACCAAGGCATAACCAAAAATCAATCAAGATATAACCAAAAATCAACCAAGGCATAACCAACCAAGTTATGCCTTGTTATGGTTTTGGTTATGCTTATTATGGTTTTGGTTATGCTTGTAATGAATTTAGTTATGCTCATAATGATTTTGTTATGCCAAAAGTTACGGTATCCCCAAAATAATCGGGGACACCGAAGTCATTCCCTAAATTTTTAGCTTAAAATTGTCTTCCTTTTTAAAAAATACTTTTTCTAGACGGAGCGTGAGATATGCGACAAAAGGTAATTAATACCTTTGGTAGGAGGAGTCAAGTAGGTTTGGTTGTACTTGGAAAAAATAAAGTAGTCTTGAATGCATAATTAAGCTTGCTCCCCACATAACTAGTTTTGTTGAAAGATTAACTGCAATCAGGGCACTGATTAGCATTCAAAATCGTTGTCAAAATAGGGCCAGCTTGATTAGATTCTTTCCAACGTCCAAATTCATTGGTTAATTCTACGACTCCACATTGGTTTCAACGAATTAGGTGGCCTACCAAGGAAACACCAGACCTGTTGACCCAAGAATCTTTATTGTCTCTCCTGCCTGCATACTTACGCTCCATTTGGTTTAGATTTTGAAAGAGATTTTTGAGTGTAATTAATGGAAAGAGATAAAGAGATAGAATTTATTGGAGACCATGTCCAGGAGTTTTAATATAATTTTGGAATTGGGGGATAGTGTTGTGTAGTAGTGTGTGCACTACTGTGTTGCGCACTTCTGAACTGTCGGATTGTGTATCCAACGGCTCGGATCTCATATCGGCAATGAATGACTCTCGATCGTTGGTTGCTGAGATGAGATCCGATCCGTCGGATGCACAATCCGACGACTCTGAGATACGCAACACAGTGTTGTGCGCACCACAGCACCAATCCGAAGTCCATGATTTTGTAAGGCCATGTTCAGTTAGAGATTGGATTGTGGAATTAGTAACGACGAATATAAATAATAACATCATTTGGTGTTCATGTCCATATTTTTAGACTGCTTGACAATGGCTTTCAATTGATTTGCAATAAAGAGTTAGAGCATTTCTAATGGGAGATGTCAAACATGGCGTGAACGGTGCAACAAATACTTTTGGCATCAACTCATCTTTCAAGCCATTTGCTTCACTCATGTCAAAACTGATGTGGTTTTGGCATGAATCTCCTACATGTCAATTTTGACAGCTATCCTCTCCCATGCCAAATTTCAAAAAGTAACCGTGGAAGGTAAAAAACTATTTTTAGAAAGTTTAAAACCACTCCATACTATTTGTTTGAGTTTTTTTTTTTTTTTAAATAAATAGAATTTGGCATTAGGGTTGGAGAGAAGGTTTTAATGTCAAATTTAAGATGTTAAACTGTCACATAAGACTTCTAAAAAAAATTGACATCTTCAATTTGAAGTCAAGTGGTGAAGATGCTCTTAGGGTTAAGTTACTTAAAAGCGAGTTCTTCTGTTTTTTGCTTTTTTTAAAATATTTTTCTACCACTGAGATTTTGAGTCTCGAGTGTCTACCATCTCACCACCTAAACATCTTGAAAGTGAATCGTCTTCTATGAATATGATATCTATCTAATGTGATGTATGGAATAGTTGAGAATTATTCTGAGCTAATTCACTGCCGATTAGAAATCGAAAGAGCTCTCGTGGGATTCTCAACGACGGAAAAAGATTGCAGTCCAATTGATAATGATCGATTGATATTGCTTCATCGGAAATAGATTACGCATTGCCAAAAGCTATGCTTAGAAAGCCATGTTACATATAAATTGGTACAAATCCATAATCGCTTTGAAGAAGGTTCTTCGCAAGAAACAGAAACGGAAAAAAACTACTACACTGCAGAAATGCAGAATGAGATTCTTCTAATAAATGAGATTAAGAACAGGTGTTCATAAAACTAGGGGCCGATGAAAATTTCAACTTCTGATTCGGATAATCGTTGTGCTCTGTCTGAGTATCTCAGCATTTAGGCAGATCAGCGGGAGGAGGTTGAACAGACTCCCATTCCCCGTATCCATTTTCCACGATGAATGCCATGGCAAAACCCCAGGCGAGATGAGAATCTATGTGACAGTGCATAAACCATACTCCTGTTTTGGACACGGCAAAAGATTATTTCAAAATATTTAGCTGGAAGATAAAAACTTGAACAGTACACAGAGAAGTAAGTAAGAGTGTTTCTCGATGCATTACCTGGATTATCGGCTATAAAGCGGATAACGGCCCATCCGCCAACAGGGACATCAATGGTGTTTCTCTGCGGTGGATCAACGAGGTTAAACGATGCAGTACTTCCAGGATTGAAGTTACCAAATCCCTGTCCAACAACGTAGAAATGGTACCCGTGAAGATGAACGGGGTGGTCCTCCGTCGTGACAATCGCTGTGTCTTGTAAAACAATCTGAACGCTGGAACCAAACTTCATCTTGTGAAGCTTAGTCCCGAAGCTCGGTTGCCACAATCCACGGGGGACGTTGCCCGTGTAATCGAATCTCACCGGTGGAACGACTGGGAAGTCGGTAGTGTAAACACCGGGTATATTTTGGTAATAAGCTTGTTGTAATGAGGTCTGTCTGGGGAGCACAAATGACACATTGTTCATGCTAGCAGCGAAACGGGTATTATTGGGCCCCTGGCATTGGGGTCCGGGGGTACAATTGACAAGTCCCAACCCGATGGTGAAGAACAGGCTCTCGTCGATCTGAGTGGGGACTGTAACCTGCGAAGGGCTCCTGAATTGCGTTGTGAATGCAGTGGCGGTGGCTGTGTCGTTGTTGCGCGGTAATTGCGGCAAAACTGGTCTTGAGGAAACCCCTTTCGCGGCCGATTTGTATTCAAGGATTGCGGTGGTGGTGGTATTGTCGAAGGGCGCATTTTGGGCGGTGGCGTATGCTGAGGCTGCCATGTAGTAGCGGCCTGGGGCTTGATCGGCGGTGAAGAGGACGTCGGTTGTCTGACCGGGTCCCACCAAGACGACTGAGGTTGCAAAGGGCTTGGTGTAAACGGCATCGGCGGCAACCACAGTGAGCTTATGGTTGGCTAGTGAAAAGAAGAGTTGTTGATTGAGTGCAGCGTTGATGATTCTGAGGAGAACTGTTTCCTTGGATTCGACCAAGAATTTCACAGTACCTGTTTTGGATTTCAGTTATTGTCAGTTTCTATCATTCATAGTCGTGGTATTTTCAATTCTATTTGCATGTTCCCATCCTACGTAGTATTTTCGTAGCGTTCGAAAATACTACATAGGATGCTAAGGTGGTTCGGAACTACTGTACGCAGAATTAACATTATTAGTTCTTCTCAGTGGTCCATACCTTGACTGGAGCAACTGTATAAATCACCGGGTTCACCATTAATGGTGTATGCATCAGACACATTTGGAGCTGCCCCAGTGAAAAGTGCCTGCTGGAGGACACTAATGGGGTCCCTGTTCCACCATTCCCCTGTTCGAAGTCATCATCCGAACGACAGTTAAATCAGTTACTCAAAATTGGTAGGGGAAAACTTGTAAATGAGAACTGTTACTGATTTTACCAAGAAGAATGGGGATCTCAAGCTTGGGTTTTGGAAAGGGGTACGTGGTGCCCGGCTTAGGAAGGATGACGAGTGCCCCGTAAACAGTGGCCCTTAGCCATCTGCTGTGAGCATGCCACCAAAGAGTTCCCTCCTGGTCTTCGATTGTGAACCGGTACGTGTAAGTCTCCCCCGGCTTGATCGGACATTGCGTCACGTACTCTGGGCCATCTGCCCATGGGTTTCGCAACTGGCGGATTCCGTGCCTGATAATTCCATTAGTTAGATGCCAGTTTAAATTACCCACGTGACAACACAATGTGGGGAAATCTATTCAAGGCTGTAGCAAAAGGGATAATTGATTGAGCTTATGCATCTGACACCATGCAACTGATAGTGCAATGGGGCAATAAGGGCACAGGATCTCGATGCAGAGGAGCACCAAGATCCCGTGTCCCTACTACACCCTGCTACAAAAAGGCACATTTGATTGATGAGCTTTATTTCATCTTCTGTATACTCAAGTTGGTCAAGAATGTTTACCAGTGGATGGTGGCATTGTAACGACCACTGTTGAGGACTTCAACAACAAGACTGTCTCCGTTACAAACCTCCAGTGTCGGCCCCGGAAACTGCCCGTTGACCGTGATTATGTTGTGGGTACCGCACAGCCTATTCACTGTAGTTTCTTCTATCTATTTCATCACCCCAAAAAAAAAAAAAAACCAAGAATGAGAACTCTTATATAACATACATATACATATTATAAACGATGTCGTTTAAGTCCATAAAAGAGGAAGAAGATCATACCACAAATTTGTGGTGATGAATCGTTGCAATTGAAACAGAAGCAATTGCAGCAAGGGAGAGAAGAACTCCCATGCATATTTTGTAAGCCTTCATCTTTAGTTTTTTTCGAAATTCTCTTTCTTCCTATTTGCTTGTGTCAGTCTAACAATGTGACCCATTATTTATACTGTATCAAGTGGACGGGAAGCATAGAAAATTTGGCTTTAGTGAATAGTAAAAGCTAGTAGTATTAAAGAAAAGAATAGGTTGATTGGGAGGGGGAGAAATTTTAGGCCTTTTTAGGAGCTTAGAGTAGGAGTCAACAATGAGACCGAAGTTCAAAGGACGCCAAGTCCAAACGATAAAGAGGAGTTGGTGCACCCACTGCATCCTTGCTTCTTAATCAACATTTGAGATACGTATTTGAGTATTTGCAGTCAAGTTAAAGGGTACCCCAATGTGATCGGACCATCGATTTACCTAGTGGTTTGTAAGTTGATTTGTGACCACGATAGTAGTCTGTAATTGGATAGCTAAAAAGTCAATTTACGAAAGTTGATGAGGATACAAAGTTTGCCATTCTGGGTGAGTGCAGATTCGTGAAAGTTGCTCTTATTCGAAATTGGAAAGCCTACAATACACACCCCTTATTTGAGTGTGTATCATATATATCCAAAAAATGTTATGAATTATAGAGAAAATGTTACAAATCGTATCGCTAAAAAGTTAGGAATCGTATAAAGGTTATAAAATACACCAAAATATTATCAATCATAATAAAAATGTTACGAATTGTACTTTTGAAAGGTTATGAATTCTAGAACAAAAGTTACGAAACGTACTAAAATGTTATGAATAAACCATAAAATATGAGCATATGGTACACCATTTTAAGGCGTATGTATTGTAGTCTTTCCCGAATGAAATAAATTAATCAACCGGGGCTAACTCAGTTGGCCATGACTATTGCATCTCATTAGGAGATTAGGAGTTCGAGTCTCTCCACATGCATGTAGGTGTTCTTCTCTTAGAGCTATATGAGCTTATTTCTTGTATAGGTTCAGTTATTGGGTTTCATTGTCTTGTGGACTCTCACAATTGATGTAATGTCCTGAGTTTGTACTATGTATTTCATATCTGATGTAAAATGGTCTCTTCTATCGACTGACAAAAAAAAGAAATAAGTTGGGCAAAATCCCCCTATAGTTTGCGCTCTGCCATTGTGTTTTCCATCTATATTAATAGAATTTTGAATTTTGAAAAAAAAAATATAAGAGGAAAATACCATTTTGCCACCAAAATCTAATCTGATTCATTCATAATGTATTAATCATTGAATAGAGCATCTCTATAAATAAATAAAAATTAACTCAATTAGACATCAACAACCCAGTGATCTAATTTTTGTTAAAATGGTAAATTTAAATTTGAAAATTTACTTCCCAATAAATTCGATTCGACCATGAGATTTTCATTTTTTGATGTGCGCACTTGTAGGACAGAAACACACGCGCGCGATATGCGAATAGAAAACAGTAAAGAAATCAACACACATAATATACGTGGTTTTCCAACACCGGGTATGTCCACGGGAACGAGAGCGGCAATCGTTTCTTATTCAATCAATTGAAACAGGATTTACAACATAGAGTATTTATACCTACTCTATTTTAACATTAATCCAGTATTTGGCCTGTATCCCAAAAATACCCATGTACTGTATCGCAGGGAGCGTAGCCCCCCGCACCCCCCAATCCATTCCACTGGATCATCGGTGATAGGTCAGATGTCGTCACTCCTCTTTTTAGAAATTCTTAGTATCTTTTCATATCAACATATGAGCCACAAATTCTAACAACACTTTTGAACCATATGGAGTGTATTCGCACATGACTCAAACCACAAGGGTGTCAAAGTGAACTTTGCCCAAATAAGTTCAAGAGGTTGCAAAAGAACTGGAATTTCTTGGCCTTAAACAGTATCGATCGCTAACTATACCACATCCAGTCATCCATATAGAAAATTAGGATCATAAACACCTAGCCTGATAGTACTAGGGTGGTTGGTCAACTTAAGAATCAAATCATTCAATCTTACGAGGTGCATCTAACAGGTACCAAAAGCAGAAATAGTACCATTTTTTCATTTTCTTTTGTAGTTTATGTCAAGTTCTGAACTGACCAGTTCAAAAGTCACTAAACTAAGCTAGTAGTTTTGTGACTGGGTTTTTCGCATTTCGTTTTGTTTAATCCAGTGTTTGAAACATGAGGCTGATTAGTTATTGAGGGTGTTGAATGTTGGTTTTAGGTTTGTTGCACTGAGTTGAACGTCTGTCTTTCGCCTCTTTAGTTGACTCCCGTTCACAATAGCATTGTGAAAATGAGAAGTGCTACCTCCACACCCACATGCACACCCATATACACACCCACACACAAGTGTGTGGGCCCTACACACACACATGTAGGGCCCACACACTTGTGTGTGGGTGTGTATATGGGTGTGCATACATTTGTGTCTGTAGGGCCTACACACTTGTGTGTGGGTGTGTATATGGGTGTGCATGTGGATGTAATCCTAGAATTAGAGGTGTCAAATGGGCCGGGTCGGCACGGGCACGGCACGGGCACGGCACGTTTGAAGGCGGCACGGCACGGCACGGGCACGGATTTAATCCTGTCACGGCACGGAACGACACGGTTGTAGTGGGCACGCGGCACGACACGGGCACGGAAGTGAGCGGGGAAGACACGGGCACGGCACGGAAATTGGCCTGGTACGGCACGGCACGACACGGTCTTAGACGGGCACGACACGGGCACGACACGGAAGTGGAATGGGGCACGAGTAACGGCACGGCACGGCACGGTTCTAGACAAGCACGGCACGATAAGGCACGGGCACGGGGCACTAGCACGGGCACGGAAATGAGGGGGAACGACACGGGCACGGCACAGAAGTTGGCCTGGCACGGCACGGCACGGCACGGCACGACACGATCTTAAACAGGCACGGCACGGCACGGGCACGGCACGAAAGTGGAATTGGGCACGAGTCACGACATAGCACGACACTGTTCTAACCAGGCACGGGCACGGGCACGGGCACGGGCACGGAAGTAGGACAGGCATGGCACGACACAACACAATTTTAGTGGCACGGGCACGGCACGACACAACACAGTGTCGATTCTCGTCGGGCACGGCACGGCACGAGGAATGGAAAAACCAAAAAAAAATATGTTATTAAATAAATAAGAGATTTTAGATTACAGTTTACTTTATTTCTATGTATTTTTTGATAATCCAACAATTTATTAATCTTTTCCTTTTATTTAAGTAAAATAAGTTTTTAAAATATTTTATATGATTAAGAAATTTTGAATCAAAATTCAAACATGATAATATACCAATTACTACACATATACTATTAATACTAATATACATTACTTTTTATGTAATAAAGTTTTTTAAAAAAATACATAGAAAATAAATAAGAAAAAAACTAATTTAAAAAAATGGTTTAAAAAAAATAATCTCTATGGAATTCAAACCATAGAGATTATGGTTGACAAACATCTCAAACCACCAAGGGGGCGAAGGCCAACAATCTTTTTGTGCTTATAATTAGAACAAATAATATATATTATATAATTATATTCTATAAAAACGGACCTCTTGTGACTTGTATGCTAACCACATGATTGCGACACAAGTAAGACGATCCATATTGTTCATTTTGTTGTTCTTGGTGTTTTAATCACTCTCGCAAATTTTCAGGTCCATCGGGTTTTGGAAGCCCTTCCACTGGGACGTAGATTTATTAATAATTTTTTATTATTTGCGATCAAGTATATTACGATAATTAATTTACTTCATTTTTGCACGAATGATATAATCACTCCCACATAAAAGATAGACGGTTCCGATTTTCAAAAAACAACTCGGGTGGCCCTCAACTGGTGCATTATAGGACTTTAACGCGTTTAGAAGCACTGAATGTGTTCTGATCACGTGGTTTCCGATATCCGATTATCACCTATTTAGGGGAAAATGAAAATTTTTATAAGATCTTAAATTGTAACGGTTTAGATCGAACATTTGAAAAAATGAGTCTACAGCTACCTTTGAAATCTATACATTCAACTTATCAGGTTCTAAACCAATGTACTCCGCTATAGTCCAATGTACGCTAGTTACACAATTACGACACAAGTATGATGATCCATACCGTTCATTTTGTTGTTTTTAGTGTTTTAATGACTCTTGTAAATTTTTGGGTCTATCGGGTTTTGGAAGCCCTTTTATCGAAACGTAGATTTATTAATAGAATTTTTTTTTATGTGCGATCAAGTATATAACGATAACCAAGTTACTTCATTTTTTGCACGAATGATATAATCACTTCCACATAAAAAATAGACGGTTCCGATTTTCAAAAAACAGCTCGGGCGGCCCTCAAGTGATCCATTATAGGACTCTACGAGAGTTTTTCTTTATTAAGTGCATGTGCATCATGGTGCAACTGTCGCACATGATCAGGCACAACACTGGTATAAATAAGAAGAGAGGAGACCGAGATCAACCCTAGCAGCCCTCTCTCTCTCTCTTTGTTCTCAGAATCTCAGTTCTCACAGACTCACTCTCGTCTGACTCTCTCAACGGCTCTCTCACTAAGTCACTCTCTTTATCACTCTCAAGTCTCAACTCTCAACGTCTCTCTCACTCTCACTGACTCACTCTCAACGTCTCTCTCTCTCTCTTCTCTCTCTCTCTCTCTCTCACCGTCTCTCCCTCTCTCTCATCGTCTCTCTCCCTCTCAACCTCAACGCCTGAGGAGTGAGGGCTGAGGCGCGCGCTCTCTCTCTCTCTCTCGACGCCTTTCTCTCTCCCTTTTAGCTCTCAAACAGTGATAGTCGGTGACCACTGTTGCTGTTGCTGTTGCCGTTCAGTCTGTTCAACGGTTCAGCTTTAGCGACTCAAACGACTCAAACCCTAGATCTACGGCTAGATCTGAGTTTGACCGACTCACCTCCGTCTCTCTTCGTTTCCGGTGACACACAACACTCAAACGGTGAGTATTTACAACCTTGACCCATTTTCGTTCACGCTCGTCAGCTTTGGGCCGTTTCACTGCAAATATTTGGGGGTTTTGATGTGAAAACATGTTAATTACTGCTACTGTTTTCGTTTTCTTGTTTTCGTAATTTGATTCAGTTCTGAAATTAGGGTTTTTACTTGGTTTTTGAAATTAGGGTTCCGAAATTAGGGCTTTTGTTAATTGTTATTAATTTCTGAAACTAGGGTTACGAATTCAGGGTTTTTGTTAATTGTTGCTAATTTCTGAAATTAGGGTTACGAAATTAGGGGTTTTGTTACTAATTTCTAGAATTAGGGCTACGAAATGGCTTTTGATGTGAAAACATGTTAATTCCTGCTACTGTTTTCATTTTCCTGTTTTCGTAATTTGATTCAGTTCTGAAATTAGGGTTTTTACTTGGTTTTTGAAATTAGGGTTCCGAAATTAGGGCTTTTGTTAATTGTTATTAATTTCTGAAATTAGGGTTACGAAATTAGGGGTTTTGTTACTAATTTCTAGAATTAGGGCTACGAAATGGCTTTTGTTATGAATTTCTAAAATTAATAATTACAAGAAATTAGGGCTTTTCACTTTTGTTACTATTTTCAACAAATTTTCGAAACTGATTTTGTACACACACCTGCACTAATTTCGTATGTTAGAACACACATGCACTGTTGATATGTAACCACTGTTATGGTGTTTTTTGTGCAGATGGATGCTGGTAATTCTAGTTTTGGCAGGGGGGAGGTCCGGGAGGCTCGTGACCCCCACTCAGATTCTTCTTCTGATGATGAACTACCACGAAACCCACGAAACCTTGTGGTGCAGCAGGGTATAAATTCTGTAGGAGAGGAGGCTGCTTCAAACATTGTTGGTGGTGGAACAGGACCTTTAGGTTCTGCTTCTACTCCAGCAGATTCTACTCCTGCAGATTCAGGTGATAGTGGTTCAAAAAATGTC
>BPLT01000295.1:0-80826 GCA_019656295.1 Rhododendron mucronatum var. ripense
TACTGATGCGGTGAATGGAATGTTAAATGCTGAATTTGCTGCTTGCTGATAACCTTGCTTAAATATAGTGGTGTACTTGCTTGACTTTGTTGATTTAAGGGTATTTTGGATAAGTAATCCATTTGGATTATTTTTTCCCTTATTAATTTTCTCTCATCATGACAACCCAATAATCCAAAAAAAAATCGACAAAAAACCAACAAATGCAAAAAAATTAAATAAGGAGAAAAAATAAGATACTGAGCTTATTTAGCCAAAATAGACTTTAAAGATGTATAATTCAAAACTATAGTGGGGCGACCTTCCGAAATAAACATAAAAAGAAAATGGAGTGGGACCAAAGTTAAATACGTAATGTCTCAGGTTCGTTTATTTTTTTGTCTTGGCTTTTTTTTTTTTTCTTTTCCCGTGTGGTTGTAATGTCAACAATGAGCCAATAACACAATCGAATAGGACTGGCGATTAGTCCATTGATGGGCAGAACTAACCACTAATTTTCCAACCCCGCTCATACAGGGGAAAAGACTATTGACTTTGAGGTCCTTTTTTTGTTTTTTTGTTTTTGAATTGATTTGTTTTCTTCAACGTACATATAACACAAGGGAGAAAAAAGAGAGGTGGCAATAATAAGTTAATGGGTCCGGTTAGAGCATCGCCAATGCCATTCTGAATTGCACAATATATTCAATTACCGAAAACCTTTAAATGTTATTTCAGTTTCAAAATTCAGATTTAGAAAATACTTTCAATCGCATAGTTGTTAATTTTGATCATTAATTAGATTTAATCACGTCGCCTTGCACTTTTATCTGAACGTCTGCCCCAATGCCAACCTTACCCGGATCCAAACTTTTAATCCAACTACATTTTCATTCTGTCTTACCATACTTGCCAAAGGCCAAATTAGTATTGGGCTTCTTCTCCAACCTATTTAGATCCCTATAGATCAAGGCCATGCTCACCACCACCACTTATTGCCACCCATGCACACACACCAAGCATGCCTTATCCTCTTGCTCCAATACGAAATTGCACTCTTCTATTCCTCTTTTACTCTCTCAAATCAACCATAATTACTCATCACTAAACTACACCCACGATCATTTCTCATGGCGTGCACTTCTATTTGTTTTTCGAAATTCCTATCGTCCTTGTTTGGTTTAAAATGGAACAAACAGAAGATAAAATCAAACCAAGCCATGTCTTTTTTCCTGTTCTTTGGAGACTAAAGAGATGACAAGAGGGTAGGGAAGGAAACAAAGAGTGCGGGAAACCAAGATTGGAAGCCTCTGCAACCTTATGTACGTTATGTGGGTGAGCGGAATCTATCTATGGAATGAATAAGTCTATTTTTATTATTCATGGAGTGAATTGAGTGCACCTGTAGTAGGCCACACAACGCAATTATCAACAGGCCAAAATAAATGAAATGAGGGAGACTTGACCCGACAAAGCTGCAAAACCAGAAATGGAGTCACATGCAATAATTCATTGTGGTAACCCCACACGGTTTGATTAATTCCTCCATTATTATCTGACCTAACTGTGGTGGAAGTGAACCAACCCCACACGGAGTGTATTTCCTTTCCAAGTTTTCAGGGTTTCCATCCTACATTCAAAGAGGGGTAAGGTTTTTTTAGTTCCTTTTTTTGAACTGGAGGGGTGAGGTTCATCACCTATTTGCTGTAAATTAACCACCAATGATAGAAATGGGGGGGGCGAGGCGGCCGTCGTGGGGTGGGGTAATGTGATTGTTTTTTTGGGGGTTTAGGTGGTGGTTATTGTTGGGATGAAATCTATTTAAGCTGAACGCGAACCGAGATGCGCGTGGGTCATCCTTTTTTAGGGTTTCAATCTATTGTATGCTTATGATATAAAAGCAAAACTAGGGCTGCCTCCTTTTGTAACTTTGACATATTTTACATTATAGTGAAACATCCCAGCACCTCGTGGACGTACGATTGAGTTCATTGCTCAAGTCGGAACCACGTAAAAATCTCTGTGTCTCTCTTCTCTCTGTTTGTGATTGTTTTCTCTTTGTTGGTTTGTTCTTCGATTGTGTGTGTGTTGATTGGGTTTGCGCACTCGAATCCCCAACAACTGGTATCAGAGCTCCGGGTTAGGAGATCTAGAGTTTCATGCAATGGCAGAAGACAAAGTCAAGATTGAGAAGTTCAATGGTACGAACTATGCTTTTTGGAAGATGCAGATGGATGATATTCTGTATCAGAAGGATCTATATCATCCGATCAGCGGCGTTAAGCCAGAAAGCATAAAACAAGCAGATTGGGATTTTTGGATCGCAAAGTTTTGGGGACTGCGTGATTAACCCTCGCGCCATCGGTTGCGTCAAATATTGCCAAAGAAAAGACTACAGGAGATTTGTTCAAAGCCCTAGAAAAGATGTACGAAAAGCCTTCAGCGGTGAATAAGGTATATCTTATGAAAAAGTTGTTTAACCTAAAGATGCCTGAAAATTCTAATGTTGCTGAACATCTCAACGAATTTAATACGGTCACAAATTAGCTAGAATCCGTGGGTATTAATTTCAATGATGAAATTAGAGCTCTTGTTTTACTATCAAGTTTGCCAGAAAATTGGAACGGGCTTGTCGTGGCAGTAAGCAATTCTTCCGAGTCTGAAAAGATAAAACAGGAGGATGTTGCTGGTTTGATATTAGGCAAAGAGGCTCAGAGGAGGGTATCATGTGAGGATACTGCTGAGGGTATCATGTGAGGATACTGCTTCGGGTTCAGCGTTGAGTACAGAGAATAGGGGCAGGTCTGCGAATAGGGGAAACAACAAGAACAAAAACAAGGGTAGAGCGGCTTCAAAGAACAAGGGTCATAATAAATCTCGAGGAGGAGATACGAAGACTGAGGAGTGCTTCAACTGTGGTCAGAAGGGGCACTGGAGGCGAGATTGTAAGGCACCGGTAAAGCAGCAGAATGGAAAAAATCAAGGGGGTAAGAACACTGCCTATGTATCTGATGAGTCTGATAATGATTGCTTGATTTGTGCGCTAGATTCTCACAGTGAGTCTTGGATTGTAGACTCCGGAGCCTCATTCCATGCTACTCCACGCATGGATGTGTTACAAAATTATGTGCAAGGAAATTTCGGCAAAGTGTATTTGGGCGATGATGAAGCTTGCAGCATAGTTGGGAAAGGAGATGTACAGATTACTCAGACAGATGGGACAGTTCTGAAATTAAAGAACGTTAGACATGTGCCTAATCTAACACGGAATCTTATTTCAGTGGGTTAGTTGTCAGAGGGTGGAGTTGTTACATCATTTACTTCAGATGCATGGAAGATGAGCAAGGGGGCCTTGATTCTTGCTCGTGGTAAGAAAGATGGAAACCTTTATGTATCTACAGGTACATATAGTAGCATCGCGGTGGTAGCAAAAGGGATTGATTGCACTACGTGGCATCGTAGGCTGGGTCACATGAGCGAAAATGGGATGAAAGTAATGTTGTCAAAGGGGAAATTGCCGGGTTGTAAGTCGCTGGACTTGGAGTTCTGTGAGGACTGTGTTATCGGAAAACAGAGGAAAGTCAGCTTTACGAAGGTGGCCAGGACCCTGAAAATAGAGAAGCTGGAGCTTGTGCACAACGATGTGTGGGGTCCTTCTAAGGTAACCTCTCGTAGTGGTGTTAATTATTTTGTTACTTTCATTAATGACGCTACTAGAAAATTATGGGTTTATTTTCTTAAACATAAGTCTGATGTGTTTAGTGTCTTTAAGAATTGGAGAGTACTAGTTCAGAATGAAATAGGAAAGAAATTAAAGTATCTAAAATCAGATAACGGTGGCGAGTATTGTAGTGATGAGTTTGAGGCTCATTGCGCTGCAGAAGGGATTCGTAGGATAAAAACGGTCCCAAGAAAGCCAAGGTAGAACGGAGTTGCTGAATGCATGAATAGAACGATCCTAGAGCGTGTGAGGAGTATGAGGTTACATGCTGGGTTGCCTAAACAGTTCTGGGCTCATGCAGTAGATACGGCCATGTACTTGATTAACAGGGGACCTTCAGTTCCTTTGAATTGTGGATTACCAGAAGAGGCTTGGACAGGTTAAGAGTTAAATTTATCCCATTTACGATTTTTTGGTTGCATTGCTTATATGCATATAGAACTGACAGAAAGGGGTAAACTTAATGCTAAGTCTTGTAAGTGCGTGTTCATAGGCTATGGTACCGATAACTATGGTTATAGGCTGTATGATTTTGAAAATCAGAAAACATGCAGGAGTGTGGATGTGGTATTTAATGAATCTGCTCTGTATAGAAACAGGAACAGTCAACCCGAGAAGGCTGAGGAAAATTCAGACTTCGTAGAGTTTGAAGGGATCCCAGATAGCAAAGTCCTGCAGCCTCAGGAAATTAATACCGAATCCATTCCATAGGAAAATCCATAGATTCCCCTTCCCAGGAGGTCTACACGTGTTGCTAAACCTCCAATACGTTATTCTCCATCTTTACATTATTTGTTGCTAACAGATAGTGGTGAACCAGAATGTTTTAAAGAAGCATTGCAGGTTGAGACCAGGGAGGAGTGGGAGCACGCCATGGATGATGAGATGGATTCTCTCTCATCAAACCAGACTTGGGAATTGGTTCAGTTGCCCAAGGGGAAGAGAGCTTTGCACAACAAGTGGGTTTACAGGATTAAGGAAGAATCTAATGGTAGCAAACGGTTCAAGGTAAGGTTGGTAGTGAAAGGTTTTGAGCAGAAACCAGGTATCGACTTCACTGAAATTTTTTCACCGGTTGTGAAGATTTGTACTATCAGATGTGTTATTAATATTATGGCTGTTGACAACTTGCAGTTAGAGCAGTTAGATGTCAAAACTGCTTCCTTCATGGGGACTTGGAGGAGGACATCTATATGTATCAGCCAGAAGGTTATGTTGTGGAAGGAAAGGAGAATCAAGTGTGCAAGCTTAAGAAGAGCCTGTATGGGTTGAAACAGGCTCCCAGATAGTGGTATAAAAAGTTTGATACTTTTATGACTAATACGGGTTTTAGTAAGTGTCATGGGGATCACTGTTGTTACTTTAAAAAGCTTGGTACGTCGTATCTCATACTTTTGTTGTATATAGATGATATGCTTGTTGCAGGTTCAAGCATGGATGAGATTGTGAATCTCAAGGCACAACTGTCCAAAGAATTTGCAATGAAGGATTTGGGTTCTGCAAAGAAAATTCTTAGGATGCGAATTAGTAGGGACAGAGCAATGGGAAAGTTGAAGTTGTCACAGGAAGAGTATGTTAAAAAGGTGCTGAAACGTTTTAACCTGGAGAATGCTAAGCCAATTAGCACACTTTTGGCAAGTCACTTCAAGCTTTCAAGTGAAAAGAATGCAGTAACTGATGAAGAGCAGAGCTACATGGCAAGTGTTCCATATACCTGGGCAGTAGGCAGTTTGATGTATGCCATGGTTAATACAAGGCCAGACATTGCTCATGCAGTGGGAGTTGTCAGCAGGTTCATGGCAAATCCGAACAAGGAGCATTGGGAAGCAGTCAAGTGGATTTTGCGTTATCTGAAAGGTACTACGGATTTGGCTTTGTGTTATGGGGGTTCTGATATTTGTCTGCAAGGTTTTGCGGATTCAGATTTAGCAGGGGCATTGACAGCAGGAAGAGCACTACTAGGTATGTGTTTACTTTGGGGAGTGCAGCAGTCAGTTGGGTCTCACGGCTACAAAGAATAGTGACTATTTCCACGACAGAGGCAGAGTATGTTGCAGCCACGGAGGCTTGCAAAGAGATGGTATGGTTGAGGAGCTTCATGAAAGAGTTGGGTAAAGAGCAATACAAATGCAGATTGTTCAGTGACAGTCAAAGTGCTATACATCTGGCGAAGAATGCAACCTTTCATTCGAGGACCAAACATATCGACATAAAGTATCACTTTATTCGCTCTCTGTTGGAGGAAGGACAGTTCACTTTGGAGAAAATTCACACTAGTGAAAATCCGGCAGATATGTTCACGAAGGTGGTTACTGTGGGGAAGCTGAAGGCTTGTTCAGCTTCCGTGGGTCTCCAAGCTTGAGTGGAAGACTGGGTGCTGGTGGTGTTTATGATTGGTGATGTCTGAAGATGACAATTGATGTTTGAGGGTTCTGTTGTAAACAGTTTTCAAGTGGGAGAATTGTTGGGATGAAATCTATTTAAGCTGAGCGTGAACCGAGATGCGCGTGGGTCAGCCTTTTTTAGGGTTTCAGTCTATTGTATGCTTATGATATAAAAGCAAAACTAGGGCTACCTCCTTTTGTAACTTTGACATATTTTACATCATAGTGAAACACCCCAGCACCCCATGAACGTACGATTGAGTTCATCGCTCAAGTCGGAACCACGTAAAAATCTCTGTGTCTCTCTTCTCTCGGTTTGTGACTGTTTTCTCTTTGTTGGTTTGTTTTTTGATTGTGTGTGTGTTGATTGTGGGTTTGCGCGCTCGAATCCCCAACAGTTATAGGATTGGGAAAATCTGCTGGGGTTTTTATCTCTTGGTTGTGGGGTGTTGGTGGGTGCGAATTTGTGGTGGTCTTGCACTACTTTCTGCTGGAGGTGGTGTATCGGATTTGTTGAATCTGAATCGGATCCGGCCCATTGACAGGTCTACCATCAATGATAGAAGTATTCAATCCTCAAGTTCAACAGAAATTATGGACCCTCGTAGGTTTCATTTGTGATTGAACCGTGCAGCTCAAAGGCCAGCAGTTTTTGCTGGTTATTTGCCCCCATGATGGAAATATTCAATCCTGAAGTTCCTAACAGCGGTTTCTAATATTGAAGTCTCTAAGCATTTCAGAATTCACTCTTTGGTTATATATTAGGCATCCCATTTTCATTGGACTTCACGTACGTTTTTCCAGAATTCCAACAGAAATTCTTGAGTTTATTCTTTGAGTGAGAGAGATAGATGCTAATTCAGTTCACCATGGCTACTCATAGTGGTGTTCTATGGGTTGTGGTTTGATAGGTACTGAAAAATACCCATTTAATCAACTTAATCTATGCTTTGTCGGTACGTTTACATTGTTACTTGGTATATTTTAGAGTTTTGTGGTGTTTGAAGGCCTCAGAGACCGATGGGTGCGAAAACATGCAATTTGAATGGTCTTACGGAGTGTTGCCGCAAAGATGGGAATTGATAGTCTACAACCCGTGTGTACATACTTCTCAATTAAGCCTAGACATAAACCAAGTTAATTGGCATTGGAGTGGATTCTAGACCCTAGATGCTAGATGTTTTCCTCCGTCGTTTCTAAACATTTTAATTAAATTGCTATTTGGTTTAATTAGCTCTTCAAACAAACCGAACAACAATTGACTTTGAGGGTTCTGTTTTTGTTTTCTTGTTCACTTGAATTGACTTGTTTTCTTCAACGTATAACACAAGGGAGATCAAAAAATCTGGCAATAATAAGTTAATGGGTTGGGTTAGAGCCAATATTCTGAATATCGTACCGGCTAGAATATCGGTTTTCCTACTGGTACGGTATGTACTAATACCGGTCAAATACCGGGTACCGTTATGAATTTACCGCAACTGCAATATATACAATAATTATATATAATTATAATTCAAAAAAATCCCCCATACCATGCAATTCATCATAAAATACCTATGTGTTTGCCTCTTGTCCCACATTGCTTAGTTACAAAACTCTTTTCGATCTTAAATGACTTTGCTCACTAGTTGGCTTGTGAATGAGGACCCGAGAAGAGGTCTCATGCACTTAGAAAAAAGGGTCGTAGCCGAAGGCAATTTCAAAAAAACTGATTCAGAAATCACATTTTGCTAAAATTCTGAAAAACAACGTTTTTTTTTCTTTTCTGTCCCTTTGTTTTTTTTTTTTTTGGTTAATTTTTTCGAGGATGCCGAAAACGTGTGAGATACATCATACCCAGAAAAACAAAATAATTCTGTTCCGAGATTTTAATCCAAATGCATTTTTCAATTTTTCTTGCCCCTACTTGCCAAAGGCCAAATCGATATTTGGCTTATTCTCCAACTTATTTTGATCTCTGTAGATCAAGGCCATGATCACCACCACCACTCCTTTTTTTTTTTTGGTAAATGATGCGGTTATAGCCAACCAAACAAGAATCTCAGGGGAGAACCCCCTATACAAACAAACTATACAAAGAGAACCTACTACACACTACTAGAATCAATCAATCTAGCAAACTAGCAGAAATGCGCCAAAGATTACATAATCTTTGGTTCATTACAGATTTAGGAATGTTCCGCCATGTACAAATTCTAAGTCTCATATTTTCTGTTATACAAGCTAAAATACGATCTGGATTCTTTGGGCTCCCTCCAAAAACACGAGAGTTCCTCTCAAGCCAGATGAAGTATACCCCAGCAGCAAGTGAAAGCTTGAACACAAGAGCATGGAATGAATTCCCTTTGCAGAGGCTAATGGCATAATTCAGCTCATTCTCCCATTCACAAGCTGGTCTAAGAATCTGAAAATTGGCAAGAATAGATTCCCATATTTGTCTAGAATAAACACAGTCAAAAAATAGGTGAGAAACAGTTTCCACTTTTTGCGAGCAAAGAATGCAGAGAGGGTCTATTTGCATGCCCCATTTCATGAGTCTATCTTTTGTCGGAAGCTTCTTAAGACAGACAATCCAAAGTATAAATGCCCACTTAGGGACGTTATTAGTGAACCAAACAAGAGAAGACCATTGAACCTTGGAATATTTGTTCCGAATTGCTTCCCAAGTATGTTTTGTTGAGTAAGAATCTGTAGGAGAGAGAGTCCAGGTTATCACGTCTTCACTATCCCCTAAAGTTAAAAGAGATGGAGGGGTAGAGGCCTGAATGCGTTGTATAATCCTGTTCCTAGGTCTTGGCCAGTGCCAAACACCATTCAAAATGCAAGAGCTAACTTTATCATATAAAGAGGATCCAAGGCTTGAAATAATCCTGTCATCAAAGAGTTTGTACAGGGGCCCACTTGGATGCCAACTGTCAAGCCATAAGAAGGTAGCGTGCCCATTACCTAAGGTATGTCTGACGAAGTTCTGAGCTAAAGGCCTTAATTTCAGCAACTTTCTAATTGTCCAAGAACAGTCATGAGGGATTGGCATGTACCAAAGATTGCTGCTTTTGATGATATAGCTATGAATCCATTGGACCCAAAGGGTGTCCTCCTTTTTACTCAATGCCCAAAGGTGACGCATCATGGAGGTCTTGTTCCAAAGTTTCAGAGACTTGAAGCCAAGACCACCTTCAGATTTTGGAGAGCAAACGTCCATCCACTTCACTTTCGCCCCTGCCTTTTTGAGAGTAAGACCAGACCAAAGAAAGGCTCTAAGTAAAGCCTCCACTTCCTTCAAGATTTTTTGGGGGAGAATAAACAAGGAGCACCAATATGTTTGCATGCTGAAAAGCACAGACTGAATCAAAAGAGCTCGACCTCCAAAAGATAGAGAACGGTTGGACCAGCAGGCGATTCTTTGCTGAGTTTGTTCTTTTAGTAAGATACAATCTTCATATTTCAATCTAGAAGATATGAGAGGCACACCTAGATATTTCACAGGCAAGGATCCCTCAGGTATAGGGAGGATGTTAAGAATGGCAGCTTTAACATCAGTACCAACACTAGATAAGAAGAATTGGCTTTTTTGCAGGTTTGGTTTTAAGCCGGAAGAATGATAGAATTCATCAAGAGCTTCTTTAATAATCTTCATGGAACCGCAGTCAGCTCCAGCTAGAAGGAATAGATCATCAGCGAAGGCCAAATAAGAGATGGAAAGATCATTGCACTTAGGATGGAAAGTGAACTGGCCTTGAGATATCTTCTTTTGTAAAATGGCATAAAACCCTTCCATTACCAAAAGAAAGAGGTAAGGGGAGATTGGGTCTCCTTGTCTTAGCCCTTTTTCTCCTTTGAAGAAGCCCTCAAGTTCCCCATTAATGACAACTGAATACATTGCAGAGGAAATGCAAGTCTTGATCCACATGATAAATTGAGAGGGAAACTCCAAAGCTACCATGACATCAAAAAGGAAATCCCAGTCAACCGAATCAAAAGCTTTCATGAGATCTATCTTTATGGCACATCTTGGATGGCCACAATCTCTCTGATAGTTCCTCACTAACTCTTGCATTAAAAGAATATTATCTGAAATTGATCTCCCTCTAACAAAAGCAGCTTGAGCTTTGTTGATAATGAGAGGAAGGACAGGTTGAAGCCTGTTTGCTAACACCTTAGTAATGGTTTTATACAAGACATTGCAACAGGCAATAGGTCGAAACTCTTTCATTGTCTGAGGGCAATGAGTCTTCGGAACCAAAGTAAGGGCTGTGGCATTAACATCTTTAAGGAGATAACCTGTTTGAAAGAAGTGAATCACAGCAACAGTCACTTCATCGCCTACTAGACTCCAGTTCTTTTGGAAAAAACTTGCATTATAGCCATCTGGACCAGGGGATTTGTCTCCATTGATAGAAAAAATAGCTTTCCTAATTTCCTCAGGAGTTACAGGAGTGACTAATTGAGCTTGGTAATAAGTAGGGACAGTGTTGGAGAAAGACAACCTCTCTCCTTGCCTTTTCTGATCAAATTTAGAGCCCAACATTTTCTGATAGAACCCCAGAATCTCACCTTTTACAATAGTTGGGTCATCCAGTACTCTATTACCACTATCATCACAAATTGACAGGATTTTGTTTCGCATACGGTGACTGGCCATTTTTTTGTGAAAAAAATTAGTGTTATTATCTCCCAACTCAAGCCACTTAACCCTTGATTTCTGCCTACTCCAAGCTTCCTCAGCAGCACTCAATTCATTGAAATGAAGAAGGCAGAGTTTTTCATAGTCCAGAAGGATAGGATCACCAGAGGAGTTAGCAATTATAGTTTGGATAGAGAGGAGCTCCTCTTTTGCCTGCAGGGCTTTCTTTTGAATATTACCATAAAACTCATTATTAAAAGCTTTTAAACAAGGTTTAAGACGCCTTAATTTCTTGTAGAGAATCAGCATGGGAGAAGATAGGTCTTCCATTGGTTGACTCCAGGACTGAAGAAGGAGAGGGGAGAACCCTTTATGTTTCATCCAGAAGTTGAAAAATTTGAAGGGTTTTTTCCCTCCCTTATAAGGAACAATAGAAACAACTATAGGGCTGTGATCTGAGATACCTGGAGCAAGGAAAGCTGCCTCAGATTCAGTGAACAAGTTTTGCCAATGGAAGTTAACCAGAGCTCTATCAATCCGGCTGCTACAATGATCAGAACCAACCCTTCTATTGGACCAAGTAAACCAGAGTCCTTTAGAATTTAGATCCTCTACTTCAATATCTTCCAAACAATTATTGAATTCGGAAGCAGCACTAGCATCAAAATGACAAGGATCAGATTTCTCATTTGGGGTACGAACAGAGTTAAAATCACCAACAATAATCCAAGGCAGAGATCCCACAAACCCTTTGCAATTCCTCAAATCAGCCCAGAGCTGCCTCCGAGAAAGAGCGTGATTGGAACCATAGACTACTGAAAGGAGAAAAGATTTCATGTCAATTTCAACAGAGAGAAGAATCATTTGATCAGACTTGAAAAGCTCACAAACCACAGTTTCCTGTTTCCTCCAAGCCACAAGAATCCTTGCAACAGATCCTAGATCACAATTATGAGTATAATCCCATGCAGAAGGAAGGCAATGCTGCATGGAAGGGATGATATTGTCCTTCCTAATTTTGGACTCCACAATCCCAACCAGAGATAAACTAGTAGCATGAATAAATTTTCTAAGTTCAACCTGCTTTACGGGGTTGTTTAGACCCCTAACATTCCAGGAGGCTAGTTTGATCATTTCTTTTTTGGTTTCCTTGCTTGCCTCCCTCCCCCTGGTTTATGAGCACCTTTAGCCTGCTTAGAAGAAACTTGTTCCATCTCTGTTAAGGCTTGAAACACAGCATCAGGGTCAGATATTCCAACACCAAGATCATGTGGCAGAAAAGCAGAAGCTGGAAGAACCCCTTGATCATCACAAGATTCAACAAAGTTTACGATTGGATTTACTGTTTCGACTGAATTGTTAGAAACAATCAAAGAATCAGAAGTATCAAAAGTAACTATATCACTCTTATGCACATCAGGAGCAGGAGTAGCCTCTTTTCCAGAAAACTCCTTTTCAGTGTCAATAAGCACTCCTTCCTGCAGAGCTGAAAACTGGTTAGCACAAGGAATAGTAGGTGTAGGTTCCTTAGGAGTATTCTGGAGCCCAGGGATATCAGGAATAGCACAAGCCTCAGTCACAGTCTTAACACTTTTCACAGCCCAAACCTTGGCTTGAGGAACTCTCATGAAAGTTGCAGGTTGAACAGATTCTTTAGTTGGCTGGTTACAGTCAGAATGACCAAAGACATTACAAGCTACACACCTTAAAGGCCTCCAAGGGTACTTCACACCGATTGTAATCATCCTCCCAGCTGAAGTAAGAAGATCGATAGAGTGAGGAAGCTCTGAGTGAACATCAACTTCTACACATATTTTAGCGTAGCTAATTCTCTGAGATGATTCAGTCATTTCATCTGCATACAAGGGTTTACCAATGCCACTGGCAATGTAACTAAGCCCCTCCTCAGACCAATATTGAAGGGGAACATTATATAGCTGGATCCATAGGGGTAGCTTTGAAAGGCTTTCCTTCTCAAATTCCATGTCAGGATGCCACTCCTGTAAAACCATTAGGCGATTACCAAAGTGCCAAGCGCCAACCTTAGAAATTTGACGATAAGCCCCTTCTGCCCCGAATTGGAAGAAGAAAAAGCCCTTTTCATTAGAGAGTACGTCCTTCAGACCATACTTGCCCCAAATACGAAATGCAATGGATCGTACAGACAAGTATGGGAGTTTTTTATCCACAAAATGACCAACAATACAATCCTTCCATTTCGCTGCTCCATGGGTCTCGACATGTTCAGGAGGAGAAACCCTAACCGTTGCCCCCGCAACAGTAGGGGGAAAGTACTGCAACTTCATCCTAGAATGCACTTCAGGGGAAGAAATTTTGTCTTTCCAGGAAAGTCCAGAATTCAGCCCAGCCATGGGAACTGAATCTTTAACCCGTAATGATTCAAGCAATTGATCCTTAGCTTTCAACTCATTACGAAGGGATGAAGCCTCTTTAGTAAGACTTTTAATCTGTTTGACCGTAGGGGTATCACCCTCTAGATTCTCAAGATGTTCATTATTAGGAATCGTAGCAGCTTCTAAGAATCAAACAAATTCACATTCCCCAATGAATTATGGACAACAGGAACGCACAAAGATTTATTCTTATGATTCCCAGACTTAGATGCTGAGACAACCACAGCATTCTCACGATGTAAGATAATAGGAGCACCAGAATTAGGAGACCCTAGTTTCGAAGCAGAGGAATACGAATTCAATGGTGGAAAACAGGAATCAAAATCGTTACCCGAGAGCGTAGGCGTCATCAGATGAGAAAACAGCGGCAAGAAGCAGCAAACCCTAGCGAAGGCATCAAATCCCAAACCCGGTGAGAGTGGCGGTGGTAGGGACGGGGTGCAGTGATAGTGGGGGGGGCGGGGTGCGGCGGTGGTGAGGTGGTGGGGTGGGGTACGACGGTGGTTAGTGGGAAACCCTAGAGTTCGCCAGTTCCTAGAGTTCGCCAGTCCCTATTTCACTTGGAGAGTTATGGTATCACCACCACTCCTTTATTCTTTGTGTGAGAGAGAGGCAGACAATAATTCGGTTAGCCAAGACTCTCTCACATTGGTGTTTGGTGAGTTGTGGTTCTAGACGAATTATCCTGGGAGTTCAACCTTCAAACCCTCGGTAGGTGGCAAATTTGTTTTAAGAACACTACGTGAAACAAAAAATTTGATTCACATTTTATCATATTAGTTGTTATTGATCATTGTCTTACGTTTATATGACTCTGTTTCAGTTGTGTGACCTGATGGGTTCCAAAAAAAATAATCAATTAATAATTTAAAATTAAGTGTTTGGTCACTTAATTTTAGATTAATGATTCATTGATCATTTATGGGCTGGTCCATATATACAGGTCCCATAAAGATGATTCGAATCGTTCTTTATTCTTAAAGGAGAGTGGTTTTGTGTGCCACAATGACAGCGTTTGGAATGGACAACATCAATGCTGACCATGCTGAGGGTCCCCGAGTCCACGTAAAAGGTTTTTTTTACCGAAGATACGACGTAACTTCTCAGGTTCGTTCACAATCAATAAGAGGGCAAGTTTTTGCTATATATCACAATCAGTACCTTGAGAATCCTGGATTGTGTTATGGACTTGTAAAGAAATTTACGGTACAAGTATGTACTTATTTCAATTTCTTGTGTGGTCGTTGACACCATCAAATAGGACTCACAATTTCACATTAGAACAACCCAAGGGTTTGTTGGTTAGGCCAAATAAGAATGAGAAAGTATTGAAAGAGTTGGATGCTTTAACATGGTATCAGAGCTAGGGTTTTAGAGGCTTTTTCCCTTTGTTTGTGCCATAGTTGCACTTTCTTTCGTTGTGATCCATGTGTTTCGCATCCTTTGTTTACCTCTCCACGTGCGAGTCGGTGGTCGCATGTGCGGGGAAGTGTTGGGATTTGTCCCACGTCGGTTAATTATCTCTTCTAAAACTAGTATATAAGCTTAGGCAGCCTCTCCACTCATTGCCAATTGGTTTGGAGTTGGATGCAAATTCGAATTCCACAAAGGTCTAACATTTTAAATCTTGGAGCTACTGGAGGTTTGCCCAATCGACGGTCGCTAAATTCGGGACTCTAGAACATCCGGTGATAAAATAAAATCGCATTTGAACCATGGTCAGGACCCCAAAGCCCATTGATGCGCATGATATATATTTTTATAATCACTATGGGTTAATGTGAGCTTATCCATGTAGTTATGCATTCTTGAAATTTATATATATTTTCTCTTTCGTCGATATCTATATACTCTGATCAGTTGCGTAAAGCCTGTGGTAGTAACGAAACCAGGGAAAGTATACAGAAAAAACATTTCTATTATATTAGTATTAATTTTCCATTAGATTATTCTTTAGTGATCCCGGCTTAATGAGTCCTTTCTTCCGTGATGAACTGTTGGCATCAGCCCTACATGTTATCTCTGTGGACCGAGGAGAAATATTTCTATTATATTAGTATTAATTTCCCTCGTAAGTTTCATTTGTAATGGAACCGTGCAGCACGAAGGCCAGCTGTTTTTGCTGGTTATTTGCCCCCATGATGGAAGTATTAAATCCTGAAGTTCATTACAGCGGTTTCTAATATTGAAGTCTCTAAGCATTTCAGAAGTCACCCTTTGGTTATATATTTGGCAACCCGTTTTGATTGGACTTCACGTTTTTCAAGAATTCCAACAGAAATCCCCGAGTTTAGTCTTTGTGTGAGCGAGAGGCAGACACTAATTCAGTTCGCCATGGTTGCTCACAGTGGTGTGTTCTGTTGGTTGTGGTTCTAGCCGAATTATCAATGGGAAACAGACGCCGGTGTTGTTGGGAAACCGAATCCCCAAGACCCAGTAATGACGCGTATAGATTAGACAACAAAAAATAAAAACCCTACAAGGCGGAATTAGGGTTTTACCACAACTCCCTGCGACACGAACGCTGGTTGAACTTGTTATAGCACACCTTGCTATAAACCACGAATACTGCTCGATCGTACCTTACGATCTTCTATCGTATTCCCTGCACGTTTAGAACACGAACTGAGTGTGGACTCTTTCGCGATCTGTTTGCTCTCTCTAAGTCTGCCTCTATTTCGTGAATAATTAGAAAAACGTTAATCTGACCTAGAGAGCATAATGTATATATATAGGGCTACGATAGGGACCTAAGGAGTAATAAGTCTGGGCTCCCAGTGTAAATAAGAAAACCTAATCCTACCAGGATTCTACTTCTTATTTCACTAATTATAATTCACCCCACTACAGAATTATAATTGCACTCCCGTCCTTATCTCAATTATATTACGAGCTCCATGATATTAAATACTTATTAATCTCCCCACGTTAAGATTACAGATACCCGTTGATTAAAATAAATTACTAACAGGTGTAACCTCAATACCTTAGTAGGCGGCGAATTTGTTTTAAGGAGACGATGTGAAACACTGGATTCGGTTTACCGTTTTTGTATTAGCTATTATTGAACATTGTGTTCATTTTATGCAATCTGTATTTCAGTTGTGTTTGTAAAGAAATTTTTCTCTGAAATTCGCCGATGGGTTCCACAAAAAATAATCAACTATTAATCTATAAAATTAAGTGTTTGGTCACTCAATTTTAGATTAATGATTCATTGATCTTTTATGGGATTCATTCAGGTCCCACAAAGATGAGTCAAACCATTCATTATTTAGGAGAGTAGTTTCGTGTGCCACTATGACAGCGTTTAGAACTAACAACACTAATGTTGACCTTGCTGCCTTGCAAGGTCCCCGAGTCCATGTAAAAGTTCAGTTCACCAAAGATAAAACGTAACTTGTCAGGTTCATTCACAATCAATAATAGGGCAAGTTTTTGATATATCACAATCAGTTCCTTGTGAATCCTGGATTGTGTTATGGACTTGTAAAGAAATTTACGGTACAAGTATGTACTTATTTCAATTTCTTGTGTGGTCGTTGACACCATTAAATAGGACTCACAATTTCACATTAGAACAACCCAAGGGGTTTGCCCTAGTGAGCATGAGAAAGCATTGAAATGTCATGACTTGTCCTCAAGAGGTCGCAAATTCGAATTCCACGAAGGTCAAACATTTCAAATCTTGGGGCTATTGGAGGTTTGCCTGGTCGACAGTCGTTGAATTCGAGATCCCAGATTAGTTGAGGTGCGCGTGAACTAGCTGAAATATCCAGTGATAATTATTAAATCACTAAACTACACCCACGATCATTTCTAGATCATGGTGTGCACTTCTATTTGTTTTTCGAAATTCCTATCGTCCTTGTTTGGTTTAAAACGGAACAAACAGAAGATAATATCAAACCAAGCCATGTTTCTTTTCCTGTTCTTTGGAGACTAAAGAGATCACAAGAGGGTAGGGAAGGAAACAAAGAGTGCAGGAAACCAAGATTGGAAGCCTCTGCAACCTTATGTTATGTGGGTGAGCGAAATCTATCTATGGAATGAATATGTCTATTTTTATTATTCATGGAGTGAATTTAGTGCACCCGTAGTAGGCCACCCAGCGCAATTTTCAACTGGCCAAAATAAATGAAATGAGGGAGACTTGACCAGGCAAAGCTGCAAAACCAGAAATGGAGTCACGGGCAACAATTCATTGTGCTAACCCCACACGGTTTGATTAATTCCTCCATTATTATCTAACCTAACTGATTGGGAATTTGTGGTGGAAGTGAACCAACCCCACACGGAGTGTATTTCCTTTTCAAATTTTCAGGGTTTCCATCCTACAATCAAAGAGGGGTAAGGTTTTTTTTTGTTTGTTTTTTTGAACTGGAGGGGTGAGGTTTATCACATATTTGCTGTAAATTAACCACTATGTTGTAGTAATAGTGAACATTATACAATTCATGACTACGAAAAAAAAAAAATTATATGGTGCACTAGACCCATTGACCATATTTTTTTGATAACCAAATGTCCGGGAAGCGTACTCGCATATTGATTAATCCTGAAGGACCATTTATAAACCAACCGATAATTGAAAGAGTTTTACCAAATTATTTTTCATTAGCACTTTTTTTTTAAGCAATCAAGAAATAAAAGTTTAGCAAACTAAAACCATTTGGCCGCCCATGAAATTGAACTTGGGAAAAACAGAGAGAGAGAGAGAGAGAGAGAGAGAGAGAGAGAGAGAGAGAGAGAGTGTTTACACATGCAACTTGTCATACGTTACAAAAATTGGGTAGTCCCCGAATCCGCTAATGGTGCATTGTAGAGCTGAATACAACATAAAAATCACCCAGCCATGTTTGTATTTTTATTTTAAACTTGTATTTTTATCTTAAATTTTTTAAATTTTGTTTTTGAAAAAAAAATAGTATTTTTTTCTAAATATTTTGAAGCAAAAAAATTTTCGGATTGGATTCGGATTTTCAAATCAGATCTGGATCGGATTTTTTAGATTCAGATTCGGATAACCACTATCGGATTCGAGTTTTATCGGGTTCGGATCGAATTTGAGTCTTATCGAATCTGGATCAGATTTGATTCAGATTTGTCGAATCCGGATCGGATCCGGCCCATCGACAGGCCTACTATCAATGATAGAAGTATTCAATCCTCAAGTTCAACCAAAATTATGGTCCCTCGTAGGTTTCATTTGTAATTGAACCGTGCAGCTCAAAGGCCAGCGGTTTTTGCTGGTTATTTGCCCCCATGATGGAAGTATTCAATCCTGAAGTTCATTACATCGGTTTCTAATATTGATCAGTCTCTAAGCATTTCAAAATTCACTCTTTGGTTATATATTAGGCATCCCATTTTCATTGGACTTCACGTTTTTCCAGAATTCCAACAGAAATTCTTGAGTTTGTTCTTTGAGTGAGAGAGACAGATGCTAGTTTAGTTCGCCATAGCTGTTCATAGTGATGTTCTGTGGGTTGTGGTTTGATAGGTGCTGAAAAGCACCCACATAATCAACTTAATCTACATTTTGCCGATCCGTTTACATTGTTACTCGGTTGAAAACTCTCGTTTTTGACACACGTATGCTGAGCAAGGCGCGAATGCGATTGTAGGCGTTGGTTGGTTGAGTGCGGGCGTGCCAAGACCTGTAGCGCCAAACTTTTGATGAAGATTCCCTTGAATCTTGACTTTTAACGTAAGAGCGATTGCGTATGACCCAAAGGTTAAAAATCACAATGAGGTTCGTGGTTTGCCACACGGTTGTGAACTTAAAATTTCCTACTCGTATAGGAAATGAGACGTAAAAAATGTGAATTTTATTACTCCGGGATAATAAAGTTTGATTATAAAAAAAAGTAAAAATCCAAACTACTTGATGAAGTGAGTTTGAATGGGGTCTGAGCACGAGGTACTCGATAAACTACTTTGCTAAAAGTAGGAAAGTGTTTGTAAGCGTTGAGCTTTGATTTGTGTTGGACCCGTCTTTCTCATTCTATTCTAGTATTTATAGGCATAGCAGTAAGCTGATTCAGGCCTGAATTCGAATTCTACTTTGCCCCACAGGTTGATATGTGTCCCATGATGTTCCTTCTTTCATGCATGCAAGATCATGGGCAGTTTCTGGTAGTTAACATATCATGGGTGACATGACAATAACTCCCCACTCCCTCCTTTTGTTTGAACTTGACATGTTCAATTAATTGGAAGGAAATAACTGCCTCCAGCAAGCAAACAATTCCCTACAATCATAGGCCTCACTTCTTGTACCAGATCAGCATCTTCTTCATGGGCTCCATCTTCTATGGGTGGCGTTTGGTTATTGGGCCCAAAGATTAATAGAAATCCATGGCCCAATAAACCCATCAACCAACAATTACATAATTTTGGCCTAATTCAATTAAAGAATTAATTAAACAGCCATTCACAGTTAGCCCGATCCGCGGTGTAAAAAACGGGTATAAACATCGGTATTTAAGGACATTGTGTGAAATGCAGGATTCGGTTCGCATTTTGGTAATAGTTGTTATTGATCATTGTATTAATTTTAGGTTATCTCTATTTCAGTTGTATTTCTAATGAAAATGTAATCTGAAATTCACCGATTGTATTTTTCTCAACAAAGACTTGCAAAAAAATTTACCACACGAATAAATATTTACTGTAGTGGCCTTGATTCTTATTAATTTTTTGTCCTATCTTTTTTTTTTTATATTCCCACTGGGTGGTCGTTATGTCAAAATTGAGTCAATAAAACAATCGAATAGGACTGGCAATTTCAAATTTGAATTTTGAACTATATATGTGGTCCATGTTCAGGACCCCAAAGTCCATTTTTTTTTGCCACAACGATAACAGGTGATATTATAGATCCAAGAAACAGTACATCAAGAGGAAACTCTATCCCTAAACAAGAGATCAAGAAACCAAATAGGAGGGGACTCAGTTCAAAGACTATACCCAACTCCAACTAAACCAATCGCTCCAAACAGACGGAGTACTGCAGAAAACAACCAAAAACACCCACATAGGAGTGATAGAAGCCCCACAAATAGGGAGAAATCCCACACAGGGGATACCAAAGAAAAGAACCAGAAAAAAGAAAAAAAAAATCGGTAACGGATCCGGACAGAGTCCGCCGTACCAGAGCAGACTTCATCCACCCACCTAGATCTCCTACTCCGGCGGGAGGAGGATGCCTCCGGCAACTATGATTTGCAAGCCCCTACATCCAAAAGTCGTTGGACTGCACGACGAAAGAAACGGAGGAGGGCCGACGGATGGTGGTTTGGAGAGGAGGAGGATGGGGGTGAAGAGGAAAAGAGAAAAAACCTTTGAGATCTATAATCGAGAGATTGAAAAATCCCACGAGAGGGAGAAATCCCTCCCCTCCCGTCACCCATTAGGGCATAAAACCCTGGGGGGGAGGGGAAGAAGAGAGATGGGGACGGCGGCTTCTTTAGGGTTAGAGAGAGAGAGAGAGAGAGAGAGGGGGGGGGGGGTGGGGGGGGGGGGGGGGGGGGGGGGGGGGGAGGACCCCAAAGTCCATTGATGCCCAGAATATGTTGTATTGTAATTTTCTAAACCCCTTCATACGGGAAAGAAAAAGACAACAACAGATCGACTTTGAGGGTTCTGTTTTTTGTTTTCTTCTTCACTTGAATTGACTTGTTTTCTTCAACGTATAACACAAGGGAGAAAAAAAAATTGGCAATAATAAGTTAATGAGTCGGGTTAGAGCATCCCTAATTCCATTCTAATTCGCACAATTCAATTAGGTACCGAAACCCTTTAATTGTCATTTCAGTTCCAAAATTAGGATTTAGAAAATACTTTCAATCAATTGTTAAATTTAGATTATTAGATTTAATCACGTCACCTTGCACTTTTATCCGAACGTCAACCTGAATGCCGACCTGACCCGGATCCGAGATTTTAATCCAAATGCATTTTTTCATTTTGTCTTGCCCCTACACGCCAAAGGCCAAATCAGTATTTGGCTTCTTCTCCAACCTATTTTTATCCCTATAGATCAGGGCCATGATCACCACCACCACCACCATTCCTTTATTCTTTGTGAGAGAGAGGCATGAGTTTATTCTTTGTGTGAGGGAGAGGCACACGATAGTTCGTATTTACACCCGTTTTTGGCACCTAGTCCTGGGCAAGCGTTGGAAGACCATTTAATTATCTTTTAATTAAATTGAGCTAAAAAATAGAGATGTATTGAACTAAAATTAATGGGCCAAGATAGTTTTTATGCGGCCCGATTAATTTTAATTTAATTCGGCCACGAGCTAAAAGCATTTTGGGCTTATTTGCTTAAACGAATTATGAAGGCTCGTAACCCATGGGGATATGTTGATAATCCAGAAGGTTCCTTTAATTGGGAAGATTAATTAATTGGTGGTTATAGATTAATGGCCATGTGATAATACGCCATGATCTGCTGGTGAAAGCCATTTGACTTAGTCAAATAGCACAGTATATTTGATATCCACGTGGGAAATGAATGGAAGAAGCCCCACTATCTTTCTTAACCTCTAGTAACCACCCACTCCGAGAAGAAAGACATGGGTGATTCTCTGTTAACTATCCATGACCCCATGATCTCATGAAGTGGAAGTTACAAAGGACACTTGGCATCACCAAGAGAAGGCAAAGAATTCATCTGCATGCAAAAAATCGTGAAGCCTTGCCTATAAATAGAGGAACTCAAGAAGAAAAAAGGGTCCACACACCAATCAAGCTCAACGCTTAAAACCAAAGCCTTCCCAGTGAAGCAATTATCTCATTTCTCTCTCATTTACTCAATTACTTCTTCAAGTAATTCGAGTTTCTGTCTCTCTTGTATCCCAAACTTTATTATTACGATATAATAAAGTTATTCCGTCTCTCTTGTACCCCCAATTTTATTATTACGATATAATAAAATTATTCTACGATGTTCTGTACTTTTTCTCATACGGTTGGGAAATTTTAAGTCCACTCTCGTTGTGGCAAAACCATGAACCTCATTGTGGCCTCACCCTTTGGGTCACACGCAGTCGCATTACATACGAAGTTAAAACGAGGCGCACTCATGCCTTCCATATGTTGGACGTCGACAAGTCCTGGCACGCCCGTGCTCACACCGCACTCGCGCCATTAGATTTTCGGCTCACGCCTACCCGGCGGAAAAGTGGGGAACATCTTTTGGCACGCCCGGTGGGACCCCAATCGTTTCAAGGGGTATCACGCCGATTTATTCACATGTCAATTCAATACATTGAATTGGATGTTGAAATTCGGCGTCTTAATGAAGAAATTCGTTAGCGCGATGATAAAGTCGACGAGCTTGAAGATGAAATTTACCGTCTCAACTTAGAGAGGCTCCGACTCAATAAAATGGAGGATGGGTATATCAACGCAAAAAACTCCTACAATGATGCAATTCAAAGGCTTGAAGACGAAGCTGACAAGCTTGAAAATTAAGATCGCCAATTACGTCATGAGGTAAACCGTTTTGTTAATGCCAAGTTACAAGGCTATTCACATATTATGTCTTCAAATCTGCCCGAACAACATGAATTCCAAAATGGTGGGCTTCATGATCCTTCTGCTCAGACCTTTAGAGGTCAAGTTGAAGAAAATATGAGCACTCAGTCCTGTATCGTTGCATCAGATGAAGACCTCTCACAGGAGTTCATAGATCCCTTGCATGCATCTTTGCGTGAGATTAAAGAATTGATAATCAGCTCCAATAAGGCCGTTGAGGACTCTAAGAAAGCCCTCGAGGACTCCGACAAAGACATTGAAAGATTGAGTGCTATTCTCCAAGATAAGGAATCAACTCCTCTTCCAACACGGATATCACAATTTAGCACTTTAGGACAAACTTCAGGCCTAAATGTGTCTAAACAAACTTCTAGTAACTGCTAAAAGCCCTACACTCGGGGGGCAAGGAGGCCAAGGACTTGAACTCGGGCGGCAAAAGTCCCAACAAGCTTCTATCAAGCACAACAGGCCTTCAGGCTTCTCTCAGCCCTTAGCTTCCAAAAATCCTACACTCTAGGGGCAAGGAGGCCAAGGACTTGAACTCGGGGGGCAAAATTCTCAGCTCAGTCCTTTGAGGATTCCTGAACAGCGGCAAGGTCTGGGTGATTGATATGGGCGTAAATGTTCACATTAGCGCCCTTTAATTTATCTTTATTAAGTTCCATTTATGTTATTATTTGAAACTTAATGCTTAATTTGTGTATTGTAGATATTTGGAGGATTTGATACAAAAAGCGTGAAATTAAAATATTATACGGTGATTGAGGCTGATCCGATTGAAGGTCATATGGAGTCAAAGGGTTCACTGCGCATGTGAAAGGATTCTTGTGTTGTAGCCCATGGGCATTACTGATTCCATTGTGTGGGCCCAAAGGGTTATTGTTCATTACTTCATATTTTGACTTTTTAGTCTTTAACTTGGCAACAATATAAGGCTTTTTCGGATGGCCCACGGCTCTGGGAATAAGCAGAGGAATAGGAATAGGAATAGGAAGAGGGTTTTATTAGTTGATATAAAAAGGCAGCAGCAGCTTTGAAAGAGATAGATTTTTCCGGAGAACGATTTGTTTATTTCACGCACGGACGAAACAAAGGAGAAGCGGCGGTGATATTCTCTTGGATTCCCACGCACGATTGAGAAACGAAGAACTGGGGCTGCCAAGGTTTTAGTTCTGAGTTTTGTTTACAGTAGTTTTCTTCCCGAGTTTTTTTTTCCTTTCTTCCAGTTATTTAAAGTTTTGTTCAGATCTTCGCACTCTGATAATTCGTTTTAATTTCTGTTCTTAAAAAAGTTGTTTTTCTGTTTTTGTTTGATTTACATCTTTTATTTCTTTTTCATCTCACGTATTAGAAAGCATGATTAAATTTAGGGTTTCTTCTATTTTTTATGCAATGATTAGTGAGTAGTCGTATAGGTAGGGTCGCGGGGTGATTAGCACACCGTGGCTAGTTCTGGCACTGCTCTTTTTATCGAACAATGAAAAAAATGATGTTAGATTGGAAAATACTTCCCGCGGACGAATCCGGGCATCGTCGGAGCCCATGTGAACGGGGGAATGGGGGTCCAAAACTCATTCTTCGCTGCGCATGGGTATACGGCGACCATAGGGTCTCGCATCTTGCGGGGTATCTTTTCAATCTAAAATTAAACGTTTTTAAGAACTCCAAACAGAGCAGGTTAATCCGGACTAGTTACAAGTGCTATGAATCCTATGACCGTACCTCCTTTTTAATTATTTGAAAAGAATAATCAATTTCTGAGTTTTAGTTAATCTCTCAATCAAAACGACAAGGGGTGGCTACCTAAGAGCTAATTTTGATACAATAACCCGAGTTTTCACAGCACACACTTCACCGTCCTTAGTGGATTCGACTCCGGTCTTACCGGATATTGTGCTGCATCGGTTTCCGCCCTACGCTTGGGGCAACCCATTATTTTAGGATTAGGAATCGGTCAAGCATTTTTGGCGCCGTTGCCGGGGACGGTATCGTGTGTTTAGAATTCGGGTAGTTATTTTTATTTTTCCTTTTAGTTCCTTTAGTTGTTTCGAGTCAACATAGGTAGAGGTAAGCAATCCTCCATCGTAGGAAAGCAATCACCTCTAAAACCTAAGTACTATCGAGACAATACCAGGCGTCTCGTAGCCATTGATAGAGTTCCGAGAGGAACTGTGGAGGAAGAATCTTTCAGTGGCGATTCGTTTGATATTAGTGGCCTTTTCGTTGATTTAATAATCGAGCCACAGATGGCAGAGCCACCGATGTCGATGCGTAATCACATGCATCCTGCGAGGACCACTCCTCTCGGTCCAATAGTTTTGCCGGCCGAGACGGTGGAAGCACGTAATGCTTTCACCATAAAGCCTGGTACGCATAATGCCCTTCCCCTGTTTCAAGGGAAGGAGAATGAGGATCCGTATGAGCACGTCCGTCATTTCGAGGGGTTGGTAAGCACCCTCGCCACCACTCCTCAGTGGGAGAATGCTTGCCTTAAGCTTTTCCCAGCCTCGCTCAGGGACAATGCGGATAAGTGGCTACGGATGCAGAAGCCACAGTCTCTCAGGACGTGGGCAGCTGTCCGAGATTTATTTTACAAGAAATATTTCTCGGAAAGTAAATCGAAGTACCTGACTCGCCAAATCCAATCGTATAAGCAGAAAGAGGGCGAGTCGTTTTTAAGGTGCTGGGAGAGATTCAAGGACTTGCTTTTGTCCTTGCCACACCATGGGTTTGTCAAACCCCAATTGGTGTCTTTTTTCTACTTGGGTCTAAATGTTGCGACGACCCAACAGATTGAGTATCTCTGTAAAGAGAAGGATTTTCTAGATCAGTCCCCGGACGAAGCGTGGGACTTTCTTGAGGAGTTGGCGGAGAAACACCGAAGTTGGGAACCTTCCGACCTCGGTGATAGGGCCATGGCTGCGCAGGGACCCAGTGGGTCTGGCATTTTTCCTTCTAGTGTGCGAGAGCACAATGTCCAGTCTCAGCTGGACAAAATGGCCTAAACAATTAGAGGACTTGAAGTTTAAGCAAGTCCACCAGGTGAATGAGGTGAGAGTCGAAGAGGTGTGTGAGTTGTGTGAGTGTCCGGGGCATCTAGTTACTGCTTGCCCCGCTTTCCCAATTGTTAAAGATGCATACCATAATAATCAGGTTGAGGTGAATGCGCTTAACCAGCGTTGGGATCCGTATTCAAATACCTTCAATCCTGGGTGGGCCCAAAACCCACTTCTGGGTTGGAGGGATCAAAAAGCCCAAGTGCATACTCAGGCACCACCTCAGCAGTCAGTCCAGCAGTTCAGGCCTCCTACAGGCCAAATGTCCCAGTTCCGTTACCCGCCTCAGCAGCAGCAGGGATTTGGTCCTTCATCTTTTGGACCACCCCCTGGCATTAACCATCCCCCGCGGGATAAGCAGACTGATGAGATGATGAAGGCTCTCATGCAGTCTCAAATTAGCTTTACTGACCAAACCAAGCAGGCAATTGGTGATATTAGAACCCAATTGACCCAGTTGACGGCGGCAGTTGGACAAGTCCAACAGGAGAAGGGAAAGTTTCCTTCTCAACCTTTAGTCAATGCCGCCGGGTACTCATTATGTGGGCGATTCTTCTGGCCCAAGTAATCCGAATCTCAGTCTGGAAGAGGCTAAGGCGATCACCACCCTGAGAAGTGGGAAGGTGATCGACAAAGACTTACCTCCAAAGCAAAAATCGGTGCCACCCCCGGTGCCGGTAGCTATACCAATAGTCGTTCCAGACTTGGGAAGTGTTCCTAAGGTAGAGAAAGAGGCGGAGTCTCCTGAAGTGGTGGTGCCTGCAACTGCGGCCCCCACGACTCCGACGCCACCCGTTGCTCCATATCCAAATCGCTTGGTGGCAAAGCCTGAGGTCAATGTGAACTTTCAAATGCTTGAATTATTTAAGAAAGTTCAGTTTCCTATCTCTTTGATGGAAGCCATTGACGCAATTCCTCAGTTTGCGAAGGTTTTGAAGGACCTGTGCACGTCAAAGCGGAGAACTAAGAGTCAGGACACGGTGCTTCTGACGGAGCAAGTGAGCTCCATTCTCCAGGCTGAGATCCCCACCAAGTGCAAGGACCCTGGTTGTCCCACCATCTCTATTGCTATCGCGGGCCAAAAACTTGATAAGGCTTTGCTGGATTTAGGAGCAAGTGTCAACTTGCTCCCCTATTCGGTATACTTGAAGCTTGGCTTAGGCGATTTGAAAGCAACTCCAGTCACGCTACAGTTAGCTGACCGGAGTGTGAGAGTTCCAAAGGGAGTGGTGGAGGATGTTTTAATTCAAGTGGGCGAGTTCCTGTTTCCAGTTGACTTTATTGTCCTGGATACTTGCCCGATACCGGAGGTCTTTGAAAAGACTCCTATCATCCTTGGCCGCCCATTTCTAGCCACCTCAAGTGCTATCATGGATTGCAAAACTGGACAAGTCCAATTGTCGTTTGGGGACTTGAAAATGGAGGTGAATGTTTTCAACGTAGATAGTCGGGTTGAGGATGATGAGGAGATATATGAGGTGAGTTTGATCGACACGCTAGTACAAGAGCATGTCGATAGTGTGCTGTACAAGGATCCTCTGGAGATAGCCTTAACCGCTGAAGAGGCATCATTTTTAGATTCTCCAGAGGTAGGAAGTTTAATGGAGATGCTTGCAGTAGAGGATGTGTGTAGTGCCGCTTGGAACCCAGTTCCTGAGCCGCTGGGCGCCCCACTTCCTAAAGCTTTCCCATCGTCTGTCCAGCCGCCTAAACCAGAGTTAAAGCCTCTGCCGGACACACTTAAGTATGCCTTCCTTAAAGGCGATGATACTTTTCCGGTTGTGATCTCCTCATCCCTTGAGGCGGATCAAGAGGCTAAGTTGCTTGCCTTGCTGAGAAAGCACGTGGGCGCGATAGGCTGGACAATAGCTGATTTGCAGGGTATTAGTCCAACGGTGTGTACACACCGCATTTTTCTAGATGAGGATGTGAAGCCTTCTAGGCAACCTCAGCGTCGTCTGAACCCCAATATGAAGGAGGTGGTTCGGGCTGAGGTGCTGAAACTTTTAGATGCGGGTATCATTTACCCAATAGCCCATAGTGAGTGGGTAAGCCCGGTGCAGGTAGTGCCTAAGAAGGCTGGAGTGACCGTCGTGAGAAATGGCGAGGGCGAGCTGGTGCCGACCCGTGTTCAAACCGGGTGGCGAGTTTGCATAGATTACCGGAAGCTCAATGCGAGCACTCGGAAAGACCACTTCCCTCTCCCATTCATTGATCAAATTCTGGAGAGGGTGGCTGGCCGGGCATTCTATTGCTTCCTAGATGGGTACTCTGGCTACAATCAGATTGAGGTAGCCATGGAGGATCAAGAAAAGACCACCTTCACGTGTCCTTATGGTACGTTTGCCTACCGTCGCATGCCTTTTGGTTTGTGCAATGCTCCTGGAACCTTTTCAAGGTGCATGATGGGAATATTTAGCGACATGGTAGAGAAGATTGTGGAGGTGTTTATGGATGACTTTTCAGTTTTCGGGGATTCGTTTGACGAATGCCTCGAGAACTTAGGAAAGGTCTTGCAACGATGCGAGGAGAAGCAACTTGTGCTTAATTGGGAGAAGTGCCACTTCATGGTGACCCAAGGGATTGTGTTGGGACACATTGTCTCATCCAAGGGTATTGAGGTGGACAAGGCGAAGATTGATTTGATTGCGAATCTTCCTTCTCCCAAGACTATCAAGGATATCCGGTCTTTCTTAGGTCATGCTGGTTTTTACCGGCGTTTTATTAAGGATTTCAGTGCCATCTCCCGACCGTTGTGTCAGTTGTTGTCAAAGGATACCCCCTTTGTGTGGTCCGACGCGTGTGAGGAGGCATTCAATACATTAAAGCGGAGTCTCACTACTCCGCCGATTGTTCAGCCTCCGGATTGGAGTTTGCCCTTTGAGTTGATGTGTGACGCCTCCGACTATGCAGTCGGAGCGGTTTTAGGGCAGAGGCGAGGGAAAGATCCCTGCGTCGTTTATTATGCGAGCAAGACGCTGAATGAGGCACAGATGAACTATACCACTACCGAGAAGGAGTTGCTCGCAGTGGTATTTGCCTTAGATAAGTTTCGATCCTACTTGGTAGGGTCGCAGATTGTGGTTTTTACCGATCATGCGGCTTTGAGGTACTTAATGACCAAGTCAGACGCGAAAGCTCGCCTTATCCGGTGGATTCTTTTGCTGCAAGAATTCCACATTGTCATTAAGGATAAGAAAGGGGTTGAGAATGTAGTGGCCGACCATCTGTCTCGTTTGGAGTTTGAGGACCCCACTTCTCATCTCCCCATTGTGGATACTTTCCCTGACGAGCAGTTGTTCGCTGCTAATACATGCCCATGGTTTGCAGATATCGCCAATTATTTGGTGACTGGGCAGATTCCACCCCATTGGTCCACAGCTGAGAAGCAGCGATTTTTGAGAGAGGTCCGGCAATATATTTACGATGATCCATATGTGTTCAAGTATTGCGCGGACCAGATTATGCGCCGGTGTGTCCCCGAAAATGATCAAAGGGGAATTTTAGAGTTTTGTCACACTGAGGCGTGCGGAGGCCATTTCTCTGGAAGAAGACCGCCGCCAAGGTCAGTGAGTGTGGTTTCTTTTGGCCGAGTCTTTTTAAGGATGCGTACCTCTTTTGTAAGTCGTGTGACCGGTGTCAGAAATTAGGCAAGGTTGGCCCGCGGAATATGATGCCCCTCCAGAACATTTTTGTGATAGAGGTTTTCGATTGTTGGGGCATTGATTTTATGGGCCCGTTTCCGGTGTCATACGGGTATGAGTACATCCTCTTGGCGGTGGATTATGTTTCCAAGTGGGTTGAGGCAATTCCCACTAAGACCAGTGATTCTAAAGTCGTGCTGGAGTTCTTACGAACTAACATTTTGTCGAGGTTTGGCATGCCACGTGCCATTATTTCTGATCAAGGCACGCACTTTTGTAATAGGTCTTTTGGGGCTTTAATGAGTAAGTATGGCATCTCTCATAAGGTGTCTACTTCTTATCACCCTCAAACCAACGGTCAGGCTGAGCTAGCAAATCGTGAGATTAAGGGGATTTTAGAGAAGACCGTGAACCCGAATAGGAAGGATTGGTCACTTCGGTTGACCGATGCCTTGTGGGCTTACCGCACTGCTTATAAGACCGTGTTGGGTGCTTCACCCTACCGGCTTGTTTACGGTAAGGCCTGTCACTTGCCCGTTGAGATGGAGCATAAGGCCTATTGGGCCATTAAGACGCTTAACGCGCGTTTACCTGAGGCGGGTGCCCATAGGAAGCTCCAATTGTGTGAGCTTGAGGAAATTAGAAATGACGCGTATGAGAGTGCGAGTATTTATAAAGCTAAGGTTAAGGCGTATCATGATAGGAATATTCAGCGGAAAACCTTTAGTGTTGGTCAGAAAGTGTTACTATATAACTCACGTCTCCATCTATTTCCTGGTAAGTTGAGATCCCGTTGGGATGGTCCCTACGTTGTGAATAAGGTATATCCGAATGGTTCGGTGGATATTTGTGACCCCAAGAATAACAATGTTTCCAAGATTAATGGGCAGCGTCTTAAGCCATTTTTGGAATATGTGGACGTAGGGGAACCTGATGAGATTTTGGTCGATCCTATTTATTCGGATGACCCTGTTGTGTAGCCGTTGGGCTACGTTCCGACGGGTAGCTTTCGCGTACCACTTTCTTCACTAAGAAGTGGACCCGGCTCCTAGTGATAGGGGTACCCATCATTGACTTGGGTTTTGGACACAATATTTATCTACTTGTTCTTTTATTGTTTTTTTTTAAGCAGTTAAATCCAAAAAAAAAAAAAAAAACTGAAAATTGGAAAGTGACAAAAAATTAGAATAATGGTCTGGTATAGCCACCTGGTCAAAGCTATGTATGTAGTACTTAGGAGGTTGGGTCTGACGGCAGGCGCGTAGTTAGCAGCGAGAATTCTGTCTGAACCATCTGACTTCAATGTCCAAACTCTGTGGAGATTGCTTCACAAACGGAGTGGTGGGTAAGGAATCTGGCAGCCCCAGAGGGAGTGACAGCCTATTAGATGATGGCACCACTTTTCAAGATATCGTTGAATCCTATGCATACTGTCCTTCCAACAAATAGGGAACCACAGTCTTTGACTAGGGAGAAAAGTAGTACCCGTGTCTTTCGCGTGAAGGAAGTGGATGATTTTTTGTCTTTCATTTTATCTCTTGCTTTGTTTATTTCTTTTTGTCATTTTTCTTGTTGTTTTGGAGGCTAACATTTTGCAGGTTGTTCAATTCAAGTTGGGGGGTTTTCCTCTCTCTATAGTTTACTCTGCTTAGCCCCTTCTTTTGAGGTGATATCTCTCCTCTCTTTTATGTTTCTGTCCTATCTTTATTGTTCATGCTTTCAATGAGGACATTGAATAGTTCCAGTTAGGGGGAGGGTCACTTTGTTCATTTTTCTTTTTGAGCTTTTAAAAAAAAAAAAATTCTTTTTGCATGTGACTTGAAGGCTGTTGAGATTGACTCTTTATTGATTAAGCTGAAGATGTGATAGTCATTATTTGATTATATTGTGGTGGCATTGTAGTTCTTTTCCCTATCTTGTCACGAAAGAATTGTCATGGCATTTATTTTTAGCACATTTGCACTTCACGTCTGTTTGGGCTTTGGTTGCTTGTGAGCTATGACTTGATTATTCTCGATGGCTAGTTTAGTGGAGACTTTTGCCCATGTGAGTTTAGAACCTTATCTTTTCTTGGAGTGATGTCAAATGAACTCTTGTTTGTCACGAAAGAACAAATTTGTTGTTGATCTCATTATTTTTGTTGTCAAGTATTGAGAATATTTTAATTTGCCTTGGATTTGGAATTTACATGGTTGTATTGCCCTTTGGAAAGGATTATAGGCCATTTTTGCTATTTTGAGCCAGTTCGTTTCTTCCTTTCATATATTTATCTCTTATGAGCCCGCTTGAGCCTCTGGCCTTCTAGCCTTTTTCTTGTTGAGCTCTACCACCTATATTGTGTTCTTGAGAATGGCTAGTTAATGATGTGAACTAGTGAGAAAATAAGGAGATGAATGAAGTTGAGAATTGTATTTTATTGGTGGTGATCTTTCCCATTTAAAAAAGAAAGAAAGAATGAGAACAAGAAAAACAAAAAGGAAAGACACCAAACTATTGTGGAAGGAGAAATATTTGTTCTTAATGTGAGATTTTATTAAAGAGTTAGGAGGAGAGATGTGGCGAAGTTGAAAGGAGAAGAAAGATATTTATAAAAGGGGGCACGCATCATTATATTTGCCCTCTTTGAGCTGTTGTTAGCCTATTCTCGGACACTTGAATGTTTTACCCTAACCTTGAAATACTTTCCATTACCTAAAGTTATAACCGAAATGAAAGTCCTATTTGATCCTAGGGGCAATGAGCTGTGATTTGGTGGATAAAGAGATTTTTCAATACTTGGCATACTGTTCATGAGATCATGTGTCCACTATATAAAGCTTTCTTTTCGTGTCATTTGTGCGGAAGTATCTTGCTTTCATTTACATAACATCTGCCCGCACATATTGAGAGTAATATGCACCTTGTTTCGAGTGATTTCATTTGTTGAGTGCATGACACAGTGAGATTTGAAGTCAAGACTCGGTCCGGAGAGAACTTTTGGTTATTTTTCACTTGTGACCGAAGCCCTTGTTCACACACGCTGAGTATAGGTGCCATGACTTATTTTTCTGACTTGATAGTGTATAGAACTGCTTCTGCCCGTTATCTCTTTACGATGGCTTCATGTTCTTTGTTTGGATATCATTGAGCAGTCTTACAGTTTTTCGGATTTCATGTGAAAGGATTCTTGGTGTTTTGTGGGTGATCATTGCTAAAAACCCTCACGAGACTTCACTCGTCCCACCGGGGCTGCCTGGGGGTTTAAAAGAACTATCGGTTTCAATTTGGTTTCTTTAATTGCATTTTGTTTTCTTTGCTCGGGACTAGCAAAGTGTAAGTTGGGGGGTGTGATATGGGCGTAAATGTTCACATTAGCGCCCTTTAATTTATCTTTATTAAGTTCCATTTATGTTATTATTTGAAACTTAATGCTTAATTTGTGTATTGTAGATATTTGGAGGATTTGATACAAAAAGCGTGAAATTAAAATATTATACGGTGATTGAGGCTGATCCGATTGAAGGTCATATGGAGTCAAAGGGTTCACTGCGCATGTGAAAGGATTCTTGTGTTGTAGCCCATGGGCATTACTGATTCCATTGTGTGGGCCCAAAGGGTTATTGTTCATTACTTCATATTTTGACTTTTTAGTCTTTAACTTGGCAACAATATAAGGCTTTTTCGGATGGCCCACGGCTCTGGGAATAAGCAGAGGAATAGGAATAGGAATAGGAAGAGGGTTTTATTAGTTGATATAAAAAGGCAGCAGCAGCTTTGAAAGAGATAGATTTTTCCGGAGAACGATTTGTTTATTTCACGCACGGACGAAACAAAGGAGAAGCGGCGGTGATATTCTCTTGGATTCCCACGCACGATTGAGAAACGAAGAACTGGGGCTGCCAAGGTTTTAGTTCTGAGTTTTGTTTACAGTAGTTTTCTTCCCGAGTTTTTTTTTCCTTTCTTCCAGTTATTTAAAGTTTTGTTCAGATCTTCGCACTCTGATAATTCGTTTTAATTTCTGTTCTTAAAAAAAGTTGTTTTTCTGTTTTTGTTTGATTTACATCTTTTATTTCTTTTTCATCTCACGTATTAGAAAGCATGATTAAATTTAGGGTTTCTTCTATTTTTTATGCAATGATTAGTGAGTAGTCGTATAGGTAGGGTCGCGGGGTGATTAGCACACCGTGGCTAGTTCTGGCACTGCTCTTTTTATCGAACAATGAAAAAAATGATGTTAGATTGGAAAATACTTCCCGCGGACGAATCCGGGCATCGTCGGAGCCCATGTGAACGGGGGAATGGGGGTCCAAAACTCATTCTTCGCTGCGCATGGGTATACGGCGACCATAGGGTCTCGCATCTTGCGGGGTATCTTTTCAATCTAAAATTAAACGTTTTTAAGAACTCCAAACAGAGCAGGTTAATCCGGACTAGTTACAAGTGCTATGAATCCTATGACCGTACCTCCTTTTTAATTATTTGAAAAGAATAATCAATTTCTGAGTTTTAGTTAATCTCTCAATCAAAACGACAAGGGGTGGCTACCTAAGAGCTAATTTTGATACAATAACCCGAGTTTTCACAGCACACACTTCACCGTCCTTAGTGGATTCGACTCCGGTCTTACCGGATATTGTGCTGCATCGGTTTCCGCCCTACGCTTGGGGCAACCCATTATTTTAGGATTAGGAATCGGTCAAGCAGTGATAAACATCAAAATGATCAAGGCAACAGTCTCAGATCTGAGCACAACAGACAACATTCAGGAGTTTTCCAAAAACTTTTGGATGGTAAGTTATTCCCATGCCTGGAGGAGCGAGAAGATAGGTCTGTCTCAACGCAAATGGAGCAAAATCTCAGACCTGAGATAAGCCAGAATATAGAAAGTCCTATTTTGAGGCAAGATCAACCTATTCTCTCCTCACAAAAGCTTTCTCAAGTGTCTGAAGAGTTACCACGTATAGATTCAGTCCTGAGCAGTGAGCAGATAACAGATACAAATCAAGAACAATCCAGACCTGCGATCAGCCCTATGGGCAGGACTGGATTGCAAGTTGCACCCATTCCAGAGCAGGAGGAATTGAATGAAGAGGAGGGAAGCGACGACACTCCAGGGCTTGATCTTGATTCATTTGTAATCGGTGATCCCCCTCCTCCCCCGGTTCATGAAGGCCTTTTTGGCATTGTCCAAACTACCAAAAGGTATTATCACCTTAGGCCAATTTTAGGCCTAAAGTGTGTAGAATTGCGCCCACATTGGATTTGTGGGGCACATCAAAAGCGAGTGTTGTTCACTTGGCTTACACAAAAACGCCAAAGTGGAGTCAAGAAGGGCTAAAAACAAAGAAAAGTCCTTCATGGGCCGAACAAGCACTTCTAAAATGTTCGGCCATGGCCTATTAGTCCTTGAATAGGCCTTATCAGAGTTTTACTAGGCCTTTTATACAGAGGTGGAGGCCTTTTATTTCATTAAGCACGCCCGAAAGTTCAAAGCAGAGGATCAGAACTTCAATTATATTTTCAGTCCTTTCCAGACCTTTTCGAAGTTCTATGGTTTCTATACAGCCAGGCCTGGATGCAGGACTCTATTGGTGTAAACAGGCTTTTGCTACAGGTGTGAAGGCCCTTTTAAGCCTTTTGTTTGGGGTTGAACCACTATTATAAGCATTCCATGCAAGAGTTCAAGCCTTTCAACATATTTTGAGTCCTTTTTAGGCCTTTCATGGGTTTATGGTTTCTCTACAACGAGGCCTGGACACAAGCCCTATCCACAGGTACGAAGACTCTTCAAGCTCTTTGTCTAGGGCCGAGTTAATATTATAAGCAATTCAAACAGAAGTTCAGACCTTTCCCGTAGGTCTGAATCACTATTATGAGCACTCAAAGTGGAAGTTCAGTCCTTCCAATATGAGGTTCAGTCCTTGCCAGGCCTTTTTATGGTTCGATCGTTTTTCTACGATTAAGACCTGAACACAGGCCTTTGTTGATGGAAATAGGCCTGATAAAAGGTGTGAGCATCATCAAATCACTCTAAAAAGCTTTGAAGGATGCAGAACAAGGCATTTATCTCTAAGAGAGGCCTTTGAAAGGTCTGTCGAACAAAAAGACAGCGGGTAGATTCCTTCCAAGGTCTGAATTTAGAAATTTTGTCAAAGGTCTGAAGGGAACGTGAAAAATGCCTAATGCCTGCTAAGTCCATAGGCAAGGCAAACAAGAGAAGGTATGCTACAACAGAGGACTATTTGGATGCCAAAAACAATTTCATTTTTTATACATGCCTTGATCCTAAAAGTAAAGAATCAAGGCATGAGGGGGCATTGTTTACACCCGTTTTTGGCACCCAGCTCTGGGCAAGCGTTGAAAGGCCATTTAATTATCTTTTAATTAAATTGGGCCAAAAAATAGAGATGTATTGAACTAAAATTAATGGGCCAAGATAGTTTTTATGCGGCCCAATTAATTTTAATTTAATTCGGCCACGAGCTAAAAGCATTTTGGGCTTATTTGCTTAAATGAATTATGAAGGCTCGTAACCCATTGGGATATGCTGATAATCCAGAAGTTTCCTTTAATTGGGAAGATTAATTAATTGGTGGTTATAGATTAATGGCCATGTGATAATAGGTCATGATCTGTTGATTCCCACGAAATGAGGAAATGGAGGAAGTGGTTTGTTGGGGAAAGCCATTTGACTTAGTCAAATGGCACAGTATATTTGATATCCATGTGGGAAATGAATGGAAGAAGCCCCTCTATCTTTCTTAACCTCTAGTAACCACCCACTCCGAGAAGAAAGACATGGGTGATTCTCTGTTAACCATCCATGACCCCATGATCTCATGAAGTGGAAGTTACAAAGGACACTTGGCATCACCGAGAGAAGGCAAAGAATTCATCTGCATGCAAAAAACCGTGAAGCCTTGCCTATAAATAGAGGAGCTCAAGAAGAAAAAAGGGTCCACACACCAATCAAGCTCAACGCTTAAAACCAAAGCCTTTCCAATGAAACAATTATCTCATTTCTCTCTCATTTACTCAATTACGTCTTCAAGTAATTCGAGTTTCTGTCTCTCTTGTATCCCAAACTTTATTATTACGATATAATAAAGTTATTCCGTCTCTCTTGTACCCCCAGCCAATTTTATTATTACGATATAATAAAATTATTCTATGATGTTCTGTACTTTTTCTCATACAGTTGGAAAATTTTAAGTTCACTCTCGCTTTGGTAAAACCATGAACCTCATTGTGGCCTCACCCTTTGGGTCACACGCAGTCGCATTACATACGAAGTTAGATCGTGGCGCACTCACGCCTTCCATACATTGGATGTCGACAAGTCCTGGCACGCCAGCGCTCACACCGCACTCGCGCCATTGGATTTTCCGCTCACGCCTACCCGGCGGAAAAGTGGGGAACAGTTCGGTTCGTCAAGACTGCTCACATTGGTGTTTGGTGAGTTGTGGTTCTAGACGACTTATCTTGGGAGTGCAATGTTCATACCCTTGGTAGATGGCAAATTTGTTTTAAAGAGATTTTGTGAAACTGAGAGTTTGATTCACATTTTTCGTATTAGTTGTTATTGATCATTGTATTAAGTTTATATGACTCTATTTCAGTTTTGCGATCTGATAGGTTCCACAAAAAATAATCAATTACTAATTTCCCATTAGATTAGTATTCGTTAGTGATCCCGGCTTAAAGAGTTATTTTTTCCGTGATGAATTGTTGGCATCAGCGGATCAAAAAAAAATAAAATTGTTGACATCAGCCCTACATTTTATCTGTGGACCGAGGTGAAAGGGGCCATGGTGGGAAGAGCGTTGTACCATGAGAGAAGCAAGGGAGTCAACCTAGCTCTTTCAAATATACAACATGAATTCTGGCAATGCAACGTAGTTGGATTCTCATGTCGATTTGAATTAATCATCCTTTCCAAGGAGGTAAGTCTTTGCCCGTTAGGCTACAAGATATAGCAAGTGACAAATTTGGTCTCGGTAGGCCCCAAATCAATTTCCATGTCGTGCACTACACTTTGTAATTTTGTGTTTTAAGATTCTGACGATTGTCGGTCTCAATTGCCGTATAGAAAGAGTCGTTCACAATTGCAGTGTGAATAGAGTCCGTCCGAATTATGTATGGAACATAGATACGGGTTGCAATATACAACCAAACGGTGGCCTTTGAGTTTTAAATTAAATTTTGCAGATCATTGATTCGTCACTCACCTCCAAGAAAAATTATTGGGTTGTGGTGGTGATATCCAACACCATTCTCCAATACACATTTTATGTGTACCAAGTGTGTGGATGCTACATAAATGTATGGTAGAAAATGGTGTTGGATACTGCCACGTGGTGCCCAGATCAAAACCAACGAATAATTACTCTTGGTCGCGAAACACGTCGTGGACTGAGTTGTACCCATGCACAGAACTCCTGCAAATATCTCAAAATTGGAACATTTTCATTCCGAATGATAAATGGCAGCTTGTCCTTCCTGCATCCATTGCTTTCAAACTTGTTTTCGAGCAAATCTTCGAATCTCTCTTTCTCTTGTTTCCGAGTAAAATTGTAATTAAGGTCTCAGGTTCGTTCACAATCAGTAAGATTTTGCTGACAAAAATTCTACAACCACACCAAATTAAAATCACACACCTAAATACACACCCTCTCACAAAACACAAGGGTCCCACACACACTATGTGTGCTGTGTGTGAGACCTTATGTTTTGTGAGAGGATGCGTATTTGGATGTGCAATTTTGGGTGTGATTGTAGGATTTCGCTTTTGCTAATATCCCAAGAAATCGTAAGTTCGAAACTTAAGTAGGCCAAATATTCTAAACCTTGAGGCCACTTAATTAACGTCTACCCACTCATTAACTTCAAAACCCAATAATTAGTTAGGTTATACACAAGCTGGTCTACACATCCTATTTTATCCAAAAAGATTCACATTTGAAACATGTTCAGGACCCCAAAGTCCATTGATGCGCAAAATTTGTTTCGTCCTTCAAAATTGCCGTGTAAAAGGAGTCCTTTGTAATAAGAAAAAGAAAGTTCCTTCGCACTTGCCGTGTAAAAAGAGTTCATAAGCCACCAATTTTCTACCCCCCTTCAGACGGGTAAGAAAAAAAGAAAACTGACTTTGGAGGCTGCCAAATCATTTCCATATATGCATGTTGTGCTCTACACTTTCTGTTTTTTCACATTCCGACTGTCCTCCACAGTTGCCGTGTAACAAGCGCCCCAGGATGTTGCCAAGCGGGGTGTTGAGCAGCATCTGGCCATTAATTCCGGTCTGAACGGTTCGGATTGAATTTTAAATGCTTACAAATCGGAACCGCCATTACTCGATCAAGATCCAAACCGTCGATTTTTAAGATGAACGGCTGGATCGGCCGCTCGGCACCACTGCCAAGCACCCTGCTTGGTAGCATTAGCCAATCCTATAAAAAGAGTCTTTCCTAATTGCTGTGTGAAAAGATAAAGAGTCCAGTACTAACTAAAATGAATACTTATTTTTTGAATTGAAGGTAATTTATTGTGAGATAACGACCTCTCTCGTAAAACGGAAAATAAGTATTGAAAAAATATAGAATCTTAATGGAACGGGACCTAAGAAACTTGAATTGCTTGTTTTCTTCAACGCGTGACACAAGGGAGAAAAAGGGTGGCAATAGAACGCCATAATATTAATGTCTGAAAAAATTTAATTTCATCGCCGAACTGAAATTTAAAGGGTGTCATAGTTTGGGAGATTAAAAAAAAAAACTATTTGCATAATATACAAACTGAAATTACATATTATAACGAACAGAAATATGAGAGAAGACATGTTTTATTGAATTTCATAATCAAACTACATAATGAGGCCATTATCTTCTCTACTTAAAAAATTGGAAAGCGCAAAAGTGTTTCTCACACTTTTCCTTCCCAAAATACCCCTTGAGGACACTTGAAATAACTTTTCAATCCAAATTTACAAAGCTTGCCCCGTTCACTATACGACACTCGAATACCCAAAGGAAGCCTCCGATATATCGGTTCAATCAAAACGATATAAAATGAACCCCAACTGCCGGGCCCCCGCCCCCCGACTTACCAGAGATGGCGGAGGCAGCACCGTCTTCCAGGGTAAAACAAACAGTCTTCATAAAACAGATTCGCCATCTTATCAAGGATGGTGGAAGCAGCACCTGTGTCAGTCGCCTAGGATAAACGGGTAGACCATGATAATCAGAAGACGATCGGAAAACAGTGCGCCTTGGCGAACTGAAATTATGTCTGTCTCTCTTCCAAACAAAGAGCAACACTCAAAATATTTGTCAGTACGTAATCCGAATTCTGTATGGAACATAAATACCTCTAAGTTAGTTAATGGGTCCAGTTAGAGCATTCCAAATGGTGTTCTAAATTTTATTGTGTTAAAATAGGAGTTAAGGCGTGCACTAGGGAAAACATTGTCCCATATAAGGACAACATTTTCACATGCAATATAAATTGCACAATTCAATTACTGAAAATATTTAATTGTTATTTTATGTCAAAAAATTTGATTTGGAAAATACTTTCATTCATGCATGTAATTTTTAATTCAGATTATAAGATTTAGGCAGTCATGTTTCGTTTTTATCCGAACGCCTGCCTGAGCACAGATCCGACCTAGACCTGAGATTTTTGATCCAAGTGTCAGTTTTCAATTTGACTTTGATAGCCGAGGGCCAAATCTGTATTCGGCTTCTTCTCCAACCTATTTTGATTCCTACAGATCAAGGCCATGATCACCACCACCAGTCCTTGCCACCCTTTCACAACGAACTACACCCACAATCAATCTATGGATAGCAAGGTCTTGGAGAGGTCGAGAGGCCCCGCCATGCCCCAGTGTCACCCAACCGCAGGACAACAACTCGTGAATAAGAGTACCATTTTTTTTTTGGTGAAGAATAAAATACCATCACTTGTTTACATGTGTTTCAATGCACACAGTGGTCTCTACGTGATGTGTTCGTTATTTGGTTGGTTATCAGTTGATTATTTGTGGATAAGTTCGTAGCCAATGGAACCACTGTTTGAAGTCTATCTTTCTCTATTTGCATGCACATCTCTGACAAGTTTCAACATTATCAATGTCCGTCAGTGTATCACTGTGTTTTTCTTTTTTTGGGTAAGGTAAAAGTTTATTAGAAACCCACATTACACAAAATAGGGGCATACCCCTAACCAACAAAACAACCAAGACCTAAGGGACAGTCCCCAGAAAAAACATATAGAAATTACGAGGCTACAAAAACCCTGCCTGAAATGTTCCAAGTCAAGCAAAGCAGTCTATTCACATTAGACTTCCTAATGTTCCTCCAAGAGCTCACATAGCCACGAATATCAGAGGCAACTACACTAATAATCTGATCTGGAGTAGAACTCACGCTTGAAAAATGCGCCTATTCCTCTCCCGCCACAAGTGGTAGACAACTGCGGCACAAGACAACTTCACCAAGAGAGTTTGGAGATTAGCACCAGCCCTATGAACATTGATCCACTGGATCTCATTAAGCAATGGCAAGCAAGGCCTATGGATGCTATTTTTCACCAAAAAATATTGCCACACAGAAGTGGAGAACGGGCAACCAAAGAACAAATGCTCATGTGACTCATCAGAGTTTGTACAAAGCACACATGTAGCACAATCAATAACTCCCCATCCATGCAATCGATCCCTAGTGGCCAACCGCCCCAAAATACACAGCCACTGGACTATAGCCCATCGCGGAACCAATCAACTTCAGGAGCACTAAAGCGAAAAGCATTCCAAGCTGTCTTGATTGAAAATTTATGAAAGGACACGATAACACGACACGAACCCGACACAAAATTAGCTGGTTAGGGTCAGCTATTTCTGACACGGAACACGAAAATGACACGACATGATAACACAAAAAGCTAAATAGGTTAGGTTAGGATTGAGAGAATTCTAACGCGAACACGATAAGATATGACACAAACACGACATGCAGGATGCCAACCCCAAAATTTTCCATGTTCAGGACCCAAAGTCTATTGATGCCCCCCCCCCCCCCCCCCCCCCCCCCCCCCAGACGGAAAACTGACTCTGGCGGGTCGAGAGGCACTCAAATCATTTTTCATGTTGTGCAGTACTACACTTTTTTGTTTTTCCAATATTCCCCCTGGCGTTCACATTTGCCGTGTTAAAAAAGAAGAACGAAAAGAGTCGTTTACAACTGCAGTACTGCAGAAAGAGTCCATTCCAGTTGTTCTCCAGAATTTCACTTGAATTGCCTTTGTTTTCTTCAATGCTAATATTATAAACAGCAAAATCCAAAAAAAAGTGCTGCATCAGACTCGATGGCTTCCTCCCTACTATGCAATTTTAGTTTTCCTACAGTGACTCGTTGGATCCCACGAGCCACTGTTCATTACACTATCCAATATTCTACTATTATTTGGTGCAATAGTGAAATTTCTAATGTTTTTGTCATAAATTTTTACTTTTCAAAAAAATAAGATATTCGCACTGGTTTAAATAAATTGAAAATTGGAGCACGGATTGAAAATTAAAGCAAATTGGAGCACGTACTCCAATTTTCAATCTGTGCTTAACCGGTGTGAAAATCTTATTTTTTTAATCATATTATGCTAAAAGGTCATAATTAATTTCTCTAATACTATTATAATCAAATTTTGACTCTACAAGTTTCCAAATAAAGAGTAGATACTCAAGGGCTGGGCTATCGCAGCCACGTATTTTCTCCCATAGCCCACTCTATTTCGGTAAGTGGTTGTTGAAAATCATAAATAACATTTCGGTAAATAGCTGTTGAAAATAAGATTATATTTCGGTAACTACATGTCGAAAATATATTCAACTTTCGGTAGACAACTGCCAAACATGCATTTTCGGGCATTTTCGGTATATAGCTGTTGAAAAAAATATCATATTTCGGTAATTTGATGTTGAAAATGTATCTTAATTTCAGTAACTAGCTGTCGAGTCTAATTGAAAATTTTTAACGGGCTGTGGGAGAAAATACGTGGCTGCGAATAGCCTGGCCCATACTGAATTTTACTCTATCAGAAACAACACTTTCTATTGGGCTTATTTACCTTTTTGGTCCCCAAAGTATTAGCGAGTGGCCAATTCCGTCCCCAATGTTTAAAATATGTGTCAATTTGGTCCCCACCCCTAATGCCGTCCCTCCTATCCGTTAAAATGAAGGGCATCACTGGTATTTCACCCCAAACAGTACAACAAAATTAAAAAAACAAAAAACAAAAAATAAAGTATTCCAAATTTCAATCCGTTTGAATGGGTGAGAATATTTTATTTTTCTGATCATTTAATTCTCAGGGGTCATACTTAAATTTCGACTATAGGGTTCACGTTGATTAGCCCTAAGAAAGTTGTAGAATCAAATATCTCTTAGGACTAACCAATGAGAGCCCTATAGTCAAAATTTAATGATGACCCTTTAGAATTAAATGATCAAAAAAATAAAATCTTCTCACTCATTTGAACGGATTAAAATTTGGAACACTTAATTTTTTAACCATATTTTTTAATATATAAACCCGAGGTTGAAAATTTAAGTATTCCAAATTTCAATCCGTTCGAATGGGTGAGAAGATTTTATTTTTTTGATCATTTAATTCTAAAGGGTCATAATTAAATTTTAACTATAGGGCTCTCGTTGATTAGCTCTAAGAAAGTCATAGAATCAAATATCTCTTAGGACTAACAAATGAGAGCCCTATAGTCAAAATTTAATTATCTTTAGAATTAAATGATCAGAAAAATAAAATCTTCTCACCCATTTGAACGGATTGAAATTTGAAATACTTAAATTTTCAACCTCGGGTATATATCAACCCATCAACTCCTTCCATCACAGTGCTTAGCCATTTTTGGTATTTCCTTTTCTCTAGCCAATAAGAACTCAACACACTTCCAAGAAACTTTCCTCTAACCATGGGTCTAAGCCTTAAATCCTACACTACATTGCCCACCAGATTTGCACCTAGCCCAAACTAATACACCCCGTATCATTTCCCCATTATTTCGGCAGTGAGCAAGAGAGAGAGAGGATCAAGAAATCATCCAACCTTGCCTCTTTTATTTTGTTCTTCCTTGTCAGCTCGTTCCTTCTTATTTTGCTTCATCCAGAGTGAAAAGCTACCCCTCCTTTTTCATTCCTTTCTTTTACTTTGCCGAGAGAGCGAGGGGGAGAAATTGCTGGAAAAAGAAGGAAAAGAAGGAGAAAGAAGAAAAGTAATACCGTTGACGCCACCAAGCCCTGCTTCGGAAGCCACCCTTTTCATCCATCCTAGCTAGAACTCCGAGGATCAAGGTAAATATCTCATTACCCCTTAACTCTAAGTATATCAAAACAGTTTCGTTGTGAAGAAAACCGTGACCTTAATCGAGCCTGTGCAAAGAGTAACCAAAACTACCAAAAACTGTATGAACAAGTCGGTACCTCGAGTCCGCGGGTCACGACCTTACTGCCGCCACCTTATTAGCAATCTGTTTGACTATTTGGGCAATACTAGGTTCTGTTGTTAGTGACTTAATTAAGGACATACAATTAGCTTAGGCCTTATAATGGTTAATGACATGTTGGTAGTGTGATTGAAATGCTTAAGTTTCCTACTGATCTATATGGATATGGAATAAAATTAGTCTTTATTAGCAAGGCACGAAATAGTTAGTATATTTGATTAGAAGGGCAAAGAAGTTAAAACAAAGAGAAGATCTTTTGGAGCTACTTGATTAAGATGATATACGGCTGTACTAGAAAATTTGTTTTACTTGTTTAACTCGTAAAGTTTATATTTCACTATACAAAACTACACGAGTATATTGTTAGATTTTAGTAATAAAAGTGTGAGGTTTAAATAATTCATCGTTGTAGTAAATAAAAATGTATGTCTTTTTAGTGAAACTCAAATTACAACTTCAGTAATTTGGTTTGATAAAACTAGATGTTGTTCTGTTTAAAGTGAAACTTAGATTAAACAAATAGAAGATCTCGGCTAGTAAGATTTTAACCTAGTGAAACATATATATTGGAATCATTTTGAGGTTAGTTTGAACTTAAGCTCGCTAGCGATGGGTGTACGTTGGATCAGTTATCTTGTGTATGGTGATGATTATGATTTGTTTACTCATCATTTGAAATGATTGCTTTGCCAATTGAAATGAGAACGTGGAGAAAATATTAGAGACATTGGGTGAGTTGTGGATTTAGAAAAATTATGTACATGTTGTCATGGAAAAGGAAAAAGGAAATAGATGAAAGGATGTGGGCTTAGCAGGACCTCGGGGGTAGCTTGACAGGATCTCGTGTATCGGGGGTAGCCTGGTAGGACTTTGAGGGTAGCCTGAAAGACTTGGTATAACTAGGGTGGCCAAGCAGGACCTCAGGGGTAGCCTGCCAGGATCTCAAGTATTGAGGGTAGCCTAGCAGGACCTTGAGGGCAGCCTGATGGATCTAGAATTGTGATAGTAGCCTACTAGGACCTCAGGATGTTGAGGGTAGCCTAGCAGAACCGGTAAAGTAAGTCAAGTGAATATTGCGGTGTTGGAACAATTATAGAAGTTGAGATTCCGACATTTACTTAAATTGATGGTTATAAAATGAACATATTTTGTGCTCTTCGATTCTTTTTTTTTTATATATATATTATAAATGTGCTTACATGTAGAGTAAGGGTTAACGGGTAGGATTTATTTACTGAGTGTCAAAGCTCATTCTAGTGCCGTTTGGCCTGGCATTTTATTCTAGGTATACAAGGGATGAGCGGTGATCAGCACTTTGAGAAAGAGAAACCAGTTGCTGAGACTGGGCAAGAAGAAGCTTGGAATCCGTACCAAAATTAGAGTCTTGCTCTACCCTTTTGTAAATTAAATTGTCGGACTTTTGTACCCGTACCTTTAGATGCTCTGATTTATTTTTAGTAGTGATTTCAAGTTCCAAGAAATGTAATCTTAAGTGATTAACTTCTTCTTTTGTAAGACTCAAATTATTCCTATCTGTAACCCGAATTTGAGTACTTCCGTTGTTAAACTCTGTTTTGATGATTAATTAACTAAAATTTATTTTTAGAATTATTAAATCTTTTGAAAAGGTTAAATTAACGTTTCCGAAAATCGGGGCGTTACAATAGGGCTCTCATTGGTTAGTCCTAAGAGATATTTGATTCTACGACTTTCTTAGGGCTAATCAACGAGAACCCTATAGTCAAAATTTAATTATGACCCCTTAGAATTAAATGATCAGAAAAATAAAATCTTCTCACCCATTCGAACGGATTGAAATTTGGAATACTTAATTTTTTGTTTTTTGTTTTTTTAATTTTGTTGTACTGTTTGGGGTGAAATACCAGTGATGTGATAAGTGTCAAAATATACATATTTTGGCCCTCCAATCTACATTTATTAATCCTTTATTTTTGTTAACTGATTTTTATTATGTGTTTTTTATGTTTATAGGTTGTTCGAGCCTGTTGTCCGAGACTTTGGATAAAAAGAAGATTTTAAAGAAGGTTGGGGTTAAAATGCGAAATGATCCAAAATTGAGTGGTTCATTTATTATTTCTTGAAGTTCAAGGGCCTTTGTGTGATTAAAGTCTTCATTCCTTAGAAAAAAAGCTGCGGACTTAGGAAGAAAACGTAGAACGGCGGCTGCCGTGGTCACGAATTACAGATACTTCCGTCAATATTGTTTAGTATTTTCTTTTGCTTTCAAATTTTTTATGCTTTATTCAATTACTCGTATTCTGTTAACTTGTTTTAATTTCTGTTCTTCATTAAAGTTGTTCGTAGGTATTTAATTAGTTGTTATCTCATGTTTATTTTCTTTCTCGCGTAATAGAAGCATGTTTGAATCTAGAGTTTCTTTTGTTTATTACTTAATAATGAGTGAGTAGTTTTTCTGAGGTTTGGTCGCTGGGTAAAGGCGCGCCGCGACCCATTAGGATTCGTCTCACAATTTTTCTGTACATTAATTTAATTGAATAAATTTAGTTGGTGAAAACCACGTCTGTTGGACGAATCCGAGGCATTGCAGGGACTCATGTGAGCGGGAACGGGGGACCAAAACTTGTTCGCCGCTGTGTACGGGACCGGCAACCTTAGGATTCGCATCTTTCGGAGTTTCCAATTCTCCCTAAATTTAACCGTTTTTAGAACCTTAAAAAGCGAGCGGATTCTGATTCGTTAGCGAGCGCCGGATTCCCTACGACCGTGCCTCTCTTTTTAATTATTTGAGCAAGTTATCTGTTAGTATTAGTTAAATCTCAATCAAAAGACAAGGGGTGGCTACCTAAGAGCCCGTTTAATCAATAACAACCTGAGTTTTTAGTCAGCACACATCACCGTCTCTGTAGATTCGACTCCGGACTTACCGGATATTATGCTATATCGGTTTCCGCCCTATGCTTGGGGCAACCCATTATTTTAGGTCTAGAAATCGGTCAAGCATGATGCCCTTCATTTTAACGGACAGGAGGGACGGCGTTAGGGGTGGGGACCAAATTGACACATATTTTAAACATTGGGGACGAAATTAGACAAATGTTTCGATTAGGGATGAAATTGGCCACTCGCTAATACTTTGGGGACCAAAAGGTAAATAAGCCCTTTCTATTGGCGTAACTTGTGAGGCGCACTGCTTCCCAATTATCAAATCAAGTTAATAATGTGCATTTAGAAGCTGAAAAAACCTTCACTAACGCTGTGTTAATTTGGTTCTAAACTTCATGGGTCATTCAGGGAGTGAAGGTACAAGTTGAAGGAAAAGGTTCACTGAAAGCTATAATGATTCCTAATTTCTCCACTATTTTGTTTACCTTGACAAAATCCTCCAAAATTAAGCTATGATCTCAACACAGCTTAACACACAAAATCATCAAAAAATAGGACCAAAAAAAAAAAAAAAAAACAGCTTACTGTTTTCAAAATCCAAATCTGAAACAGATGAGCATGCCACATTTTGACTGTATCTCTTGATCCCGAAGGACATATTGCTGGACACAAAGTATAGAAGTACCACAAGTTAGTATTGTAGGCATTGATCTTTGGCATAGTTTTTCGGGTTTGCTACAAATTTTTTTCCTCCCTTCCATAATCTGTTTGACATACCATTTGCTGTATCACAGCTTGCTCAGTATCAATTCTTTCCCTCTGTTCCATAAACCACCTAACGGAAAGACTACCTGCAGTACCACATTAAGATAACACTATTTAGAGTAGCGTAACATATGCTGAATGGTACTTAAACTACAAAATTAGTAAGAGTACTTAAGACTGGATCTTCACAGCTAGCCATAGCCTTATTAAAGTACATTTATTTTGGAAAGTTGCAAACTTAGACAAACTAAAAACGTGCAAGAAGCAGAACGGGAAATTACAGTGTAGTACTATACTGCGATAAGTCCATAACAAAAAGCAGAAGCAATATGGCGCATGCATTACAATGCTGTTGCGTCAAGAAGTATCTTCAATACCGATTACACTTGAGAAACCTAGGATAAGAAAATAGTAATAATTAGATCACACAAATGCTGGATGTAATATGATGAAAAGCGCTAAACTGTTAACTGGACACATAGTTAAGAAGCTGCGGAACATCTGAAGTTAGTTTTCTTGGTACTTCAACAAATAAGTGACTCATGATGCAAGGAAAAGGAATGAACGAAGAAAGAGTTGAATGAATGCCCGATGACGCATTCCTTTCATTTATAACCGCAAATGTCAGCTGTCTTGAACAGAATTCGTATCCTTCTCTTGTAGCTAATGCTGGCATAGATAACACCGTCTTATTCTTTTTTTTCAAATATCATAAATAGTGGCCACCTAGGTCAAGTAGAATAGTTGTGTTAACCCTTACGTACTTAAGCATCTATAGAGAAAATCAATGTTAGCCAGACTAGAGAAGAAATGTGATGTTTTCATAGCAAAACATAAGATATTTCTTAAGTGAGTAAGAAAGTGTGGCCCTACGTACTCGTGATCACACTGCAATTCTAGATCTTCGACCTCCACTTACTTAAGTTACAAGAAGAATGTTCTTTGTCTTGTGCAAACCAGTGAGAACCTCGTTGATGTCCGGCCGATCTGTTGCTTGTTCTTATGAACAAGCGATTCCAACTTGAAGTAGTGAAATCAAGCACTCTTGAATTTTGTGACTGCTATGAGAGCTCTGATTCCGAACGCTGCTAATACTTGTGCTTGCCTCCCCCATTTGATCTTGTGGAATCAATGTTTGGTCAAAAATGCTCCCCACTGGTTCAGGCAAGTCTGTCTTAGCAAAGTTGTGGAGAGTCAGACTATCGGTAAATATGCTGTTGGTCGGTCTCTTCGCAGTCACCATCTCCAACAAAAGGATGCCATAGCTATACACATCTCCGGACGTTGATACCTCATTTCCCATTCCATATTCGACAGTATGTTAGTAAATAAACTTATGACGATGCTTGGTCAGAAATACTTCTCATCATAGTAATGTGCCTTATGCAGACAAATGTTTAAAGTTATGTCAGTAGAAGTGTCATTAGACTCGTAACAACAAAAGCTTCTTGTGGTTATAAAACTAGAAAGGGTAATAAGAATTCCATCTTAAGGAATTCTTTGCAATATATGTTGAATAGAAATGTTGATGGTTCAAAATGTTCATAACAAGTCGAAGCTACGGTTCACCAATTTAATTTACTTAATTCAATGGATTGATTAATTTACACTATAAAGACATTGAAAAGTGTCTACTTTCCTAATACTAGTGGGAATAGCATACTTCATATTTACCATATTGACAATATACCGAATTGATATTAAGCAATGACCATTGGTAAAAACAAAAACTCATTTTCTTTTGTTCTCACTAACTCTTGCCATGACTACAGCCAAAGGAGACAAACAAAAGCTCCCTATTGCTTTGCTAACACTAAGATGCCTATATATATGTTGGTACATCTTCCCCTATAAGGAAGGAATGAAGACTTTGTGCCATGTATAGTGTTGCACTTTTGTTTTAGGTGAAGTATAGGAAATTTCCGTTGATTCTCAGCTGAGAGCCAAATGATATGGTAAGGAGATCGAAAAACAAAGGAAAAACAACGAACTTTATTGAAGTGATTGATAAACCAAATTAAAACCAAATGTCTATTAGCCCTAAAGAGTGTTGGCAGTGGTTTTGCAATGGAAAAATGAAAAGCATTAAGATGTATATTTACCTGGAGGAGCATAACCGACAGATCCTCTCAAACCGATGGAACTTGATTGATTTGCAGAAGACTCATTGTTGGCTTTGAGAAGGAATTGATTATCACCCAAGATTGTATTATCTTGGGGCTTAAATCCTCTAATTTGTAGCTTTGATGCATTTAAATAGTTGTTTTTATCCCATTTTGCACGTAAGGTATTTTTGTGTGTATTTCAGGAAAAACGTGCTAATAAGGCGGTTTAGAAGGCCATGGGATGTATTGGGTTGTAGCCAAGCATCCAATTACCCGACGGCACATGTTTCAATGTCACCGGAACCTATCGGCGCTAGAAGAAGCCTCGTAGGTCGTTCGGTGTTCAAAGTTGGCGCGGGAGTGAGCCAAAGTGTTTCAAGCGAGGCATATGGTTTGAAGATAGCCCTCGAGGGCATCCGAGAGTGCAAGGCCAAAAGGCACACCTCCGCCATGTCCCGTTGATCAAGAAATCAAGCATTGAAAGGCCGTTGGGACACCACAAGGCCTGAAGTTCCAAGTTGACCTTGTTCTGAAGTTTTCACTCAGAGGTATTGGTACCTCGTTTTTGAGGTACCGGTACCATGTCACTGAAATTGAAGACAGGTGAGTTGGTACCAATACCTCGTTTTTGAGGTACCGGTACCAATGCCCTTCGACCAGCACTTTTTGCTGAATGTTTCAACCTTCCATATATAGAAAGTTTCTACTTTAGACATGTTTTTAGGATATTTTGGGGGCCTTTTTGTCCATTGCAAGGCTGATTTTGAAAGCTCTATAAATGGGCTTGTATGCCATTTATGGAAGGGAAGAGGCCATTAGTTAGTTTTTAGGCCTAAGTTTTCTAGTTTTTGCTCTAGGTTTCTCCATAGCTTTGTTTCAAGCTTTTCTTGTCATTTCCTTCAAGAACTCAAGTAAGTTTAAGTGTTTTGATGTTTTCTCATGTATTAATGTTGTAGCTACTTGTTAGATCTTCTTATAAATCAAGTTTATTTTCGTTTTTATCGGTGAATCATGTTCTCTATGCTTAACTCTTTTTCTAGTCTGTTTACTATGTGTGAGTAGTATATAGGTTTGGTCATGGGGTGAGGTTCACTCTATGATTTAGTGGTTCAAATGGTTTCTCTTAATCTTTAGCTTAATTTCAAGGTTTTGAATGAATTAAACCCATGATTTCTAGTATTGATCATGGGGTTGGTTGTTTCTTTGATCAATGAAGTTTATCGCCTTATGCTACGTGCTTGATAATCCTACGCGTGCAGACGATTCTTTTTCGTCTCTCACTTGCGTTAAATGAGTTCAATTTGAATTAGAACTTTGAGTTAAATTATAAGTAGTCTTCAGCTTTTAATACTTCTAGTGGAATCCGGACGGTTTCGGTTCACTCATGAGTTAGATGAATGAACCATTTGACGGCTAAATCGTGGGAAATCAATCCCTTTGACTTGACCATCTTTAATCTAGTTTAAATTCCAAGTTTCAATATCGTCATTCATTCGAATACCAAAGTTGGCCGCTTGAACGCCGCAACTCTTAATCAACTTCTATTCCAAATTCGCTTAAGAAGATTTCTCTGTGGGAATGATTCCGGTCTTACCGGTTATTATGCTTTCAACGACCTAGCCCTATGCTTAGGGTGTGAACCTTTCTAAGAGGTTAGGTCCAGACGAAGCAGGAATCTTGCTAAACCAAAATCAGCTACACACGCAGTCATTTCATTGTCCAAAAGAACGTTGCTCGGCTTCAAATCACAGTGACCTATTGGTTCCCAACAATGATGGTGAAGATAATCAAGAGCAGAAGCAACATCAATTGCAATATGAAGCCTCTGTAGCAGGTTTAAAGTCCTTAGCTCCTCGTGCACATCATCTTCATTCCCATTTGGATGCAAGCACTCATGTAGGCTTCCATTGACTATGAACTCATAAACCAGAGCTTTGAAATCATTACCTTGATAGTTGATACTTGACCATGCTATAAGAACTCCTACGAGATTTCGATGGTTGATGCTTTTCATGGCTTTACACTCTGCTATGAAACTCTTCGAGGTCCCACGGAATTGAAGGTTTAAAACCTTCACTGTAACAACTTTTTCACTTTGATTAAGAATTCTTTTATAAACTGAACCAAAACTACCCACTCCAATTAAGTTGGATAGAGAGAACCCATCAGTAGCTCTATGTAGACTTTGGTAGGACAATTGCGGAAATGAATTTCCTAATATTTGGAATGAGGGTACTTCTGTTGTCTTCCTTGACCAACAAAGATACAGAACACCCAACATCACAAGAAGTCCTAGAAGCCCAAATGAAACCGAGAGTATTAGTTTCCCAATTAGAAAGAATCCTATCTTTCTAGAGTTGCAACTGCGCAACTGCAATTCAGCTAAGCTTGTTGTTTCCTTCATTAGAAATGGCTGTTGCATTCTTAAATACACCTCTTTCCGATACTGGACCCTCAAAATCATTGAATGACAAGTCTAATGTGTTTAAAAAGATGAAGCCATCCAAATACTTTGGGATTTGTCCTGAGAAGATGTTGTGAGAAAGATTTAATTCTTCCACACCTCTCAAATTAGCTAAGGTTGCAGGAAGATTTCCCCAGAATTTGTGGCCATCAAGGTCTAGTAATCTTAGTGTTACACAGCTACCGAGAGTACTTGGAATTTTACCGGATAGTGTATTCTGAGAAGCAAAAAATTCTTCTAGATTTTTTAGATTTCCTACTTCTGATCGAAGGTTACCGGTGAAATTGTTGTAAGATAGATCTAGATACAACAAAGTTGAGATGCTGATAACTTCTTTGGGTATGATAGCACTAAGGTTATTATGGTGAAGATGTAGTAGCTGCAATAATTGACATTTCCCCAGACTTGAAGGGATGCTCCTTTGGAGATTATTTCCAGACAAAGGAAGTTGAAGTAAAGAAGTTAAATTTGCAAGAGATGATGGGATCTCCCCATAGAAATTGTTACGATGGAGATACAAATACTGTAGCTTTTGAAGCTTCCCAATTTCAGCAAGAATGTTGCCGCTTAAATGGTTGTCGCACATATCTAGAACCTGCAAATTGATTAGATTCCCTATCCCGGTTGGCATGCTCCCACCTATGTTATTGAAACACAAAGCTAGTATACTAAGGTGAGTGGAAAAGTTGCTAATTGATTCAGGCAACCCCCCTCCAAAGTTATTCTTGTTCAGTTCCAAAGCGTGCAACTTGGTAGCATTTGTCAATTAGTTTAGAAAGCTCAAGTCATCCACTTCCCCTATTCCTAGATGATTATGATTTAACGCTAATATCTCAATATCACACAACTTTTCTAACGGAGAGACTTTTCCTTCAAATCTATTTGTTGCCAGGTGAATGTAATATAGTTTGGTGGCATTGGATATTGAAATAGGTAAGTAACCAGTAAACAAATTGTCGTTAAGAGCTAGGCGTTTTAGATTAGGAAGAGTGATTCCAAGGTCTGAAGGAAGGCTGCCTTCAATTTGGTTTTCCAATAATCGTAATTCTCTCATAGAAGAGAGATTATAGATTGAGAAAGGAAGGGTACCGACCAGCTTGTTCTACCCTACTCTGACAACTTCCAATTTTTTGCATCCACCAAGAGTTTCTGGTATATTCCCAGTAATACTATTGGTATGAGCAGTAAGATTTGTAAGAAAAGATAGATTCCCAAGAGTAGAAGGCAGACCTCTTGTTATGTTGTTTCTTTCGATCAGTAGTCTCTCAAGCTTAGTCAAAGAACCGTGCTCCAAAGGATTTTCCCGGCCAGCTTATTGCCAGAGAGTTCAAGGGCAGCAAGGTAAGTGCAACCAGATATATTGGACGGAATTTCACCAGTAATCAAATTATTGACCATTGTCAATATTCGTAGTCTTCGCAAGCAGCCGAGTTCGGGTGAAATTTTATGACTCAAGCTATTGTTACGCAGCCATAGTTCCCTGAGAAAGCTCAAGTTTCCGACGTGAGGGGAAACAGACCCAGCGAGCTCCTGATGTTCAAGCCTCAACACGATGACCCTTTGGTGTCGGCAGCCACATGTCACACCATTCCATTGACAAAAGTGGATGGATTCATTCCACGAGTTCAGAGCTCCAAAGGGAGAAGTGGTTATTGCACCCTTAAATGCCAGCAAAGCTACACGATCGGTCTTGTTCCCCCCTTGCACCAAGGAGGGTACAAGAGGAGAACCAGAATGCAACGACAACAGAACAACGTGCATGACATCGAAGAATGTATTTAACACTGCCATACCCATGTTGTGATTTTGGAATGTTAATGCTGAGTTTGTTGCGGACTGATAACTTTGCTTTAATAGAGTGTTGGTGTACTTTTGTAGATTTAAATCCCGGTAATTGAAAAAAAGGAGTGGGGCTTGCAAAAATATAATTAAAATTTGTATAATTTTGCGCATAATTTCATATTTCTTTCATGTTGTCTAGATTTTATCGGTCGCATTAAGCTAGAGTAAATGAAAATTCACTTATATTTTTGAATAAGTAGATCATATAGCTCAACAAATAAAATAAATGAGGCCTCATAAGTTTTCAAGCAAATAAATATCGTTATTTTTGTTTAGGAAATGGGACAACAAATATATATATATATATATATATATATATACACACACACACACACACACACATATACACATACAATTAGTCTCAAATGAGGTGGTCCGCATTTTAGTTAAAATGTGGACCTTCTCATTTCTCCCATTTTCCGATCGAATTTCGATGATCCGAGCTGCTCAATGTGTTAAGAATATGATTTTAAGGGTACTTGTGAGAAATCGGCAAAATAAATGACCGGAAAGGGCTTCATCCGAGCAGTTTTTGTTTAAACCATTCGATAAAAAACAAACAAAAACTGCTCGGATAAAGCCCTTCACGGTCATTTTTTTGCTGACTTCTCGTGGGTACTCTTGAAATCAAAACTGAACACTTTGTGCAGCTCGGATCATCGAAATTCAATCGGGAAAGAGGTCTGCATTTTATTAAAATGAGGTGGTCTTTACGGGAGACAAACTTTCAAGTTTTCTAGAACCCTCTCTCACATGCAACGCCGTCTTGCACGTGGATATATAAACATTCATACATACATTCCGATAGAATGTAAAGTAGAGAAACATAATGCAAATGGGGACCAAATGCAAATAGAAAGACTTGAACCTAAGACCTTTTGCAACTTGAGCTGTAATACCATGTTAAATTGTCAGTTGTCCCAAATGCTTAAGCTGTTAGGAAATGGGCCCGACAATATATATCAAGCTTTCGGAGTAGCAATTTTATACAGTGTTTTGTATGCAATTTTTTGTGCATATTTTAGTCAACGCGGAATTAAAAAACTGTAGCCATCGCTGCAACCAGGGACATATTCAATGGGAAGATAATTATGAGTTGGAATGGCACGCTGTAAATTTTAATGAGTCAAGACTTGGATGAGAGGAGGAGTATGACGACTTTGAATGTGTGATGCAGGGAAGCATACGAAATTTAAGATGGGTGTACAACAAAGACAATAAATAAAAAGCATACGAAATCTAAACTCTTTTTCATTCAATAATTAATAACCCAAAATAATTTTCTAATAAAACTCGTCCTCGAGTTTCTATGTCTTGAAATAGTTTTCTAATAAAATACTAGTTTTTATGAGTTGGATCGGCTGAAGTTTTTAATGAGTCAAGACTTGGATGGGAGGAGGAGTACTGCTACTGCTACGACTGTAAACCCAAGTGCGTGCAAGTCATCGCATAATAGTAGTACTCGGAAAAGTCCGATCGATGTCGATTCACAAGAAAAGAGTAAATAAATTGAAGGTGAAATTTGGGATAGAACTCGAGGGGTTTTTTTTTTTTTGTCTTTCGCGCTCTAGGAGAGATCATTTACATCATGTATGAATTATAAATTACAAACTTCGTGACACTACATCGATGGGAGAATCCACGAAATTAACCAAGCCCAAATATTTTACCGAATTAACAAGAAATTAATGAGCCTACAGTGAGAGCGAAAAGCGCAAATCTTTTTTTAAAAAATTATGTGACTAAAATTCTAGCACACAAACTTGACGCTGCTCTAGCTAGCTAGCACCATAAACACTGCCTATAGGTGGACTTAAATTCCACCCCACTTTATCAGCAGCAATTCCAAACAGTAATGATTCCACACTTGGAACGAATGGAAAGGTGTTAAAGCCATATAATGATTCCAAACAATAACAATTTCCTTTTTTTTCGATGTTTCCTTATGAAGTTCAATAAAAAAATTTCTCTTGCCGAGAAAAAAAAAAAAATTATGCATTGCTATACTAATGGAAAGGTGTTAAAGCACACACTTTTTTCTTTAAACTGAAGCAGGTAATGTAACACTCAAATAACTACAAACTGGCGCATGCAAAAGCTAGCTAGCACACAAACTACATTAATGGGAGAATCCACCAAATTAACCAAGCCCAAAAAATTTTACTGAATTAACAAGAAATAAGTCCATCGTGAGAGCAAAAGTGCAAATCCTTTTAAAAAATTATGTGACTAAAGTGCTAGTGCACAAACTTGGTGCTGCTCTAGCTAGCTAGCACCATAAACACTTCCTATAGGTGGACTTAAATTCCACCCCACTATATCACCAGCAATTCCAAACAATAATGATTCCACACTTGGAACGAATGGAAAGGTGTAAGCCATAGTGATTCCAAACAAAATCAATTTCTCCTTTTCACATTTGAACCATGTTGAGGACCCCAAAGTCCATTGATGAGCAGAATCAGTAGCGGTTCCGTTTACTTTTTAAACATTCTTTTTTAAAAAGCAGGTAATTTCAAGCTCAAGTATAATGAAAATAAAAAAATATTTTTAATTTTTTTTGCACCGTTTAAAAGATCTCAATGAAATCTATTAAACAAGATCCATATTACTAGAAAAATTATTTGCGTAAACACGTGATTTTTGAGCTTGAAATTACATTTCTTTTCTAAAATTTCCTTTTTTACAAAACTGGAACACCATCTCACTAATTTTCCACCCCCTTTTTATTTTTTAATATAATTTCCCATTGTGCACTACACTTTCTGTATTTTAAAAAAATTCCAGCTGTCCTTCACAATTGGCGTGTAAAAAGAGTCCATTCCGTTGTGGTTTTCCCCAATTCCCCTTATTGGTCTAACGAAACTTTAATTACCTTGTTTTCTTCACATGCATTAATAAATTGCACAATTCAATATTTTTCTTTTTATCGGCACAGAAAATCTTGGCTAGTGATATAAGGACCGGTATTTTTCCGAATATTATTTAAGAGTTTTATAAATTTTAGAAATTGAGGAAGATATGAAAATTTATTGAGTTTAATTGATTCGGGGTTAATGTGTTAGGATTGATATTTGAGGGAGTTTAAGTGTGATTTGTGTGGGTGCTAGTATATAAGTGTGGGTGTGTGTAGGAGAATAAAATTCTCCCATCTCACTCTCTCTCTATCTCCCGATCTCTCCCTCTCTCTCGGCACAATCTCTCTCTCCCTCTCCAACACTCAAAACTCCAACCCTCACTCAAAACCCATGGCAAATAACCTCCAATCCTTCATCCATTCTTGTTGGTGAGCTTGAAATTTTGTGGGTTTCGCTCGGTGGAGGAGATTCGAGTGATTTTGAAGTTTTCGGAGTCTAGGGCTTGCTCAAATGGCGTGGGTTTCGATCATTGACTTGAGATAGGGATTTATTACTCTTGTTATGAGTTTATGTGATAATTATGTGCATAAATCGTGCCTTAGATTGTTGGATTTTGAGTTTGTGCTCGTTCTTGATTTTCTACAAAATCGCCCACTGTATTGCATTGGTATTAATATATACCACATTTTTGAGGTATTAATACTTTAGTATCAATACCTACTTTTTAAGGTATCAATACCTTAGTATTTATACCTACTTTTTGAGGTACCAATACCTTGTCTCTGTCTGCTCTCTGGATTGGTTTGGTGCCAATACCTACTTTTTGAGCTATTGGTACCAATGACTCAGAAAATTATTTGAACTCTATTAATCATCGTCGATTGTTTTGATTCCTAATCACTTCTAACACTCTTCAATCACATTCTAATCATCTCTAAACTCAATTACCCCGGTTCCAATGATTCGTTGATTGTTCTAATCCGTTCGATACTCGTTAAACGTAATCTTAGTATCGTTATAAATGGAAAATAAACCGTAAGATTGTTTAGGTGTACCGTAGGTTGTATGAGGCATTGTGGTGGGTGTGATGGGTAGTCGTGAGTCTGGCTAGTGATCCAAAAGATAACTTAGTAACTCGTATCCTTGTGATTTCATCATGTTGATCACCCTAAACTCCTTGAGCTCTCGTTTTATGAGATACTAGTGAGGAAGTTAGCAAGTCGTAAGGTTGCTTATGAGTTCAATATGCTGTGTAGGTTATGGTGATGTACTTAATGAAAATGTGTGTGCTTATCTATTTGTTGGTGTATGTGACGGTTGATGGTTTGTAGCATACTGAGATATGAATGACTGTTTAAGGTTAGGGACACAACGAAAACTTGACACTACGGGTATCACCACTCGGTGGTGAGATGACCGGAATTGACACTACGGGTATCACCATGGACATTCGGTGAGACGACCGGAATCACGCAGATGAACGGGTATCACCATAAACATTCGGTGAGATGACCGGAAACGAGCGATACATGCGAGAACCTTAGATGTTATGATATGGGATTATCGGAAAAGGAAAGAAAGATTGGTTTTTACTAAATCGGATTGTTCGAAAGGGAAAATGATTTTTCTATTAAAAATCCTCTCGCTATATATTCTTGAGCGAATCAGCGGTTTTCGGTATTCGTGCACAGAATCAACGGATTCCGATTATTCAAGCTCGAATCGGCGGAGCTTAACCACTATAGGTCACGTATTTCTATACATTACATCTATTTGGAAAACAAAAGCGTTTTTTTGATGACTGATGAGAATGAGAAAGGAGATTTGTTGATGAATCAAGGAATGTGAAAGATTGTGAAATGGGAATGAATGTGGAAACACACATGATGTGATGAATCGGTTGAGAAACCAAATGTTGATTATTTGTGGCTGATGTGGGAATGTTTGTGGCTCTGGTATGACATGTGAGATGAGAGGTGTTGCATATAGAATTGTCTAGAATCCTTTGGTCATAGTGAGTTGCTTGTTGATAGCCATATAAACCTTGGACATATCGGTCTATATTCAATCACTTTAGATGCATATATAACTCGGCATATTTTCTTATAACTTGTGCATAGATTTTTCTATTGGGCTAGTGTTGCTCAACCTATCATTTTCAGGTACACTGCAGGTCATTGTCATGGAGTGCTTGGAGTTCATGCTGTGGTTACCGATTAAAGCTATATTTTTTGGAGAATACTTCTTTATCTTTGTAAACTAAACTACATGATATTATATTTTCTACTGTGGAACTCTGTAATTAATTGGGCAAATTTGTGTAATTGGGGACTGAATTACCTTTTGGGTTATAAATTGTAACTCCAGTGAGGATTTTAATTTCAAATGTTGTTTTTATTTATGTTGAAAATCGAGGGCGTGACAAGTGATAATGCTAAAACTGTTTTTGTTGGTGCCAAAACTTTAGTGCATAAAAATCTTGTACACTGCACATGGTATAAACCTTTTGTGCAATCTTTCGTTGTTATTTCCATTGAGTTACCTGCAGTTGCAGATCTAATTTGGGACAATGAGGTTAATTTCCGGTTCTGGCGAGTTGATTAGGTGTTGTTTTTCCGGTTTTTGTTTTTGTTTTTTTTGGTTTTTCTAAATAGCTGTGGTTTCCTTATCTGGGTCTTTGTCCCCTTCGTGGGTCTTTCTCAATATTTGTGGTCGTGATTTGGTTTTTTATGTGTGATGTTTTTGGTGTGTGTTCTTGTGAGATGTGCTGATAACTCTGTGGCTCATTGTGTGTGCCAAGAATTCTATGCGAGGGAGTGGAATTTGTAAGTGAGAATTCTCTCCTCCTGGCTTCTCTGGATCTCTTCTTGAGGATAGAAGCCCGAACGCAAATCATTATTTTTTTGTTTTCGGTTAGTGCATCCCCAATGGTCTTCTAAATTTAAAATGTGCATTATTAGGAAGAAAAAAGAAAAGACGGTCCCAATATTGATGCAAGGACCGCAAGTTTCAGATGCATTACATATAAATTGCACAATTCCAAACCAAACCAAACGAAATCGAGCCTTATGTCTCAATCACTTAGGGTTGTCTACATGAATTCTTAATTTTATTTTATCAATTACAGAAAATCTTTCATTGTTATTTCTGTAGAAAAATTCGGATTTGGAAAAATACTTTTATTTTATCACCTTTAAATGTACTCACAAAGCATGCCTTAGACACTCCTTCCCACAACCCTCTTTCTCCAATACGAAATTGCACTCTTCTTAACAAACACCACTAATACACTTAGATACCACACCAATTGAGAATTCTCTAATTAATCATTATCATTACTAAACTATGCCCGCAATTCATATTTGGATAACGATATTGAATTAGAGAGGTCGAGAGGCCACGGCCCAATGCAAATCATTTGGCCATGGGGCAACAAAGAACAAGTGAGATCCCAATCCCAAAGCTATTGCTCAAGAAGTGTCTTCAATTTCAGCTAAACCTCAGAAACCTAAGACAGAAAAAAGAGATAATTAGATTCCAAAAATGTTGGACGGAATATGATGAGAAGCGTACGTAAAAAACGACACATAGTTAAGAAGCTATTGGACATTTGAAATTAGTATTCTCGAGACATTATCAAATAAGTGACTCATGATGCAATGCAACGGGATAAACGAAGAAGAAATTTGAATGAAAGACCCATGACCCATTCCTTTCATTTTTAACAACAAATCTCAGCTGCCTTAAACATAATTCGTCTCCTTCTGCTGTAGCTAATGCTAGCATGATTTGAACATAGTAAATATTGACAAGCTACGTCTAGTAGAATTGTTGTGTTAGGCCATTTAAGTATCTATACAGAGAAAACCAATGTTAGCTGGACTAGTGAAGAAATCTGATGGTTTCAATGCAAAATGCATGATTTTTGTTAACTGAGTAAGAAAGTGTTGCCTTACCTACTCCTTGACCACACTGGAATTCTAGATCTTCAACCTCCATGTACTCCACTTCCAAGAATGTTCTTGATCTTATGCAAATTAGTAACATCATTGATCTCCCGTCGATCTATTGCTTGTTCGTCTGAACAGGTGATTCCGACTTGAAGTAGTGAAATCAAGCACTTGTGAATTTTGTAACAGTTGAGAGAGCTATGATTCCGAACACTGCTAATACTTTTGCTTGCCTCTCCAATTTGTCCTTGTACAATCAATGTTGGGTCGAAAATGCTCTCCACTGATTCGGGTGGAGCCATCTTAGCAAATTTGTGGAGTGTCAATCTATTGGTAAACATGCCATCTGTAAGTCTCTTTCCAGCGAACATATCCAACAAAAGAATGCCATAGCTATACACATCGCCAGAAGTTGAGGCCTCATTTTCCATGCCGTACTCTATAGTAGGTAAAACAGAAATTATTAAATAAACTTATGAGCACTAAGGAAGACGCTTGGTTATAATTATATATCAAAGCATGGTAATGTGCCTTGTGCAGACAATAATTTATAGTGATACAACATTTGCTTCTTGTGGTTACACATTTAATCGAAGTTTTGATGGTTCCAATCAATGTTGGGTCGAAAATGCTCTCCACTGTTTCGGGTGGAGCCATCTTAGCAAATTTGCGGAGTGTCAAACTATCGGTAAACATGCTATCTGTAGGTCTCTTCCCAGTGAACATCTCCAACAAAAGTATGCCGTAACTATACACATTGCCAGAAGTTGAGGCCTCATTTCCCATGTCGTACTCTACAGTATGTGAAACATAAATTATTAAATAAACTTATGAGGACTAATGAAGACACTTGGTTATAATTATATATCAAAGCATGGTAATGTGACTCGTGTAGACAATAATTTATAGTGATACAACATTTGCTTCTTGTGGTTACACATTTAATCGAGGTGTTGATGGTTCTAAATCTTTGTAAGAAGTCAAAGCTAGGGTTCACGAATTTTACTTCAACTGATTTATTTACACAGTAAAGAAATTGAAACTGTCTACTTACCTCATTCAAGTGGGACAAGCATAACTCGCTACGCCAAACTCCATTCCCCAAATTGCTGCACAGCCAGCAGATCCCAGTCTATTGACAATATACCACCTTTGAAAATGAGAAATGGCCATTGCTAAAAAAAGGAGTTCATTTTCTTCTGCTCTCTCTTAAGTTTTGCTATGACTACAGCCAAACGAGACAAACAAAAGCTCCCTATTGCAACGCTAAAACTAAGATGGCTATATGTTGGTACATCTTCCCATATGGGCCAAAATTTAAGCCCTTTTGTGCCAAGTATAATGCTGCACTTTTTGAGTCTTCTTTTTTTGAGCTGATTAATTGGCTGGGGATATGAAAGTACTTTATCGGGAAGTTTCTATCACTTGAAAGCTCCCTTTTGAGGTTTATATTGTAATTCACTGGGGTTGATCTGTTGTCAATCCTTGGACAGGAATAGCATATGATTGCCGTGAGGTAGCGTGCCAATCTAGTTGGGATGTTACTCAGACGTTGTGATGCTATCTTTTCTTATCCTAAATCTTGATGCACTCCTTCATTGTGATCAATAAAATTCCTTTTTTCACTGTTCAAATTAAAAAGAAATAATGCTGCATTTTTGTTTTAATTGTCATCGGAGATTGCCCTTGATTCTCAGGCCTTTTGAGAGCCAAATGATTTTTTTTAAGGAGAAAATCAAACAAACAATCAGTTTTATTTAAGTGATTGACGTACCAAATTAAGAAGAAACGTCTATCAGCCCTAAATAGCATTCGAAGTGGTTTTGCAAAAGAAATATCAAAAGTGCTAAGAGGTATATTTACCTGGAGCGGTATAACCAATGGAGCGGCATAACCAACAGACCCTCTCATGCCAATGGAGCTTGATTGATTTGTAGAAGACTCATGGGCGGCTTTGAAAAGGAATCTTGCTAAACAAAAATTAGCTACACGTGCAATCATTTCAATATCGGCCAGAAGAATATTGCTCGGCTTGAAGTCACGTGAACTATAGGATCCCAGCAATGATGTTGAAGATAATCAAGAGCGGAAGCAACATTGATTGCAATATGAATCCTTTGTAGCAGGTTTAAACTCCTTTGCTCCTCGCACTACAAGAAAATTTACATTGGGTGACGAATGAAAATCGTCTCAAATTGAATGTTTTTCGTCACAAATAGTATAGGTGACGAAAAAAATTTGTCGACTAAAGTTTGTCGAGGATTTGTACCTGGTGACGAAATCTATTTTTCGTCACCAATTGTGCCTTTTGATGACGAAATATTTTGTCACCAAAAAGTGAATAATTGGTGACGAAATTTTTTTCCCCGCTTATTGTGCTTTTTGATGACGAAAAAATTCATCACCGATGGGTCACATAATTTTCGTCACCAATATAAGAAATTTTCGTCACCAATATAAGAAATCGGTGACGAAATTTTTCTTTGCAAAAGACGTTTTCATGTGGGACACCAAAAAGTGAATAATTGGTGACGAAATTTTTTTCCTCGCTTATTGTGTTTTTTGATGACGAAAAAATTTGTCACTGATAGGTCACAAAATTTTCATCACCAATATAAGAAATCTGTGACGAAATTTTTCTTTGCAAAAGACGTTTTCATGTGGGAAAAAAATCCTTCTTTTTTGCTCCCGCTGGGTTTCGAACCTAAGTCCCTTGAGTTTTTCGCGTAAGCTAATATTTGAAATATCTAATATATAACATATATGTTTAACATGAAAATATATTTCGAATGTAATTTTGAACCTTTAAACGTTAAAATTAGTAATTTTGATAAACATGAAAGTTGTAGGCAATTGAGTTATTGTTCAAACCCAATTTGAATTATCTTAATCGGAGTTTTCAGTAAAAAGTTATGTCCGAAATACATTTAGTGACAAAGCGCAATTCATAAATTTCGTCACGAAAGGTACCCAGTTGATGACGAAATATATATTTCGTCGCTGAAAGTGTTAAAATGGTGATGAAATTTTTTTCGTCACCAAAGTTAAGCATTTTGTGACGAAAAAAATATTTCGTCACTTAATTAGTCTCATTTGACAACGAAATATATTTTTTGCCACCAAATGATTATCTTTGCACACCAACTCAATCCATTCTCGTTTGGATGCAACCACTCCTCTAGGCTCCCATTGACCATGAGCTCACAAACAAGAACTTTGAAATCATTACCTTGATAGTCAATACTCAAACATGCTGTAAGAATCCTTACAAGATTCCGATGTTTGATGCTCTTCATTGCTTTACATGCACTTGGCTTTGAAACTCTTTGAGGCACCACAGAAACCTTCACTGCAACAACTTTTCCACTTTGATCAAGAATTCCTTTATAAATTGAACCAAAACTACCACTCCAATTAAGTTGGATAGAGAGAACCCATCAGTAGCTCTATGAAGACTTTGGTAGGACAATTGTGGAAATGAGTTTCCTAATATTCGGAATAAGGGTACTTTTGTTGTCTTCCTAGACCAACAAAGGTACATAACACCCAACATCACGAGTAGTCCTAGAAGCCCAAATGATACCAAGAGTATTGGTCACACCCCAAAATGAGAAGTGACCGGCCGTGAACCATAAGGCCAACTCATGGAACACGTAGCCTAAAATACAATAAGTCGTCGATCAGTAAATATTTTTTTGTCATTAAATAAATCCCAATCATAATCATGGGGCACAAACATTCCATGAACCAAACAATCTCAAAAAGATCCAAACATCTGACAAAATGTTTCAATTGTGGAAGCGCTAAATAAAATACTAAATTATGATGAGACACCCTAAGGAGGTCAAACAACAGAACACCCCAAGTTACCGCCAGAGTCCTCCTAACTGCCCAACTTGCTTGAAAAAGAAGTTGGAATAAATCCGTCAGCTGACGAGCTTAGTGAGTAGCAAAGCATGTATATTAAATACAGTTTCAAAACAGGGATCAAAATAATTTACCATGTCAACATAGATTTGGCATAGCGGTGTACAATAAAACAATCAATTAATCCAATAAACGATTCATCCGATAAATCTTAATGGTGTTCTCAACCAATCTCCAACAACAATGGGGAACCACAACCAAAACCAATAGTACCAAATGCCAGTGAATAAATGTCTCATAATTGGATCCAATATCGAAACTTAGAGTCACCATGAGTAGGTAACCCATGGAACTTTTCCCTAAGAATGATCCGGTCAATAACAACCGTTGAACATTAGGGTCACCGGCCTAATCCGGTCTCTTCCCTAATGGCCAGAGTCACTCGCACACAGAGGATTAATTTCCCTGCACTTCCCAAATATGTTCCCAACAATTTTCACGAAGTTCTAACCAAAAAGATTATCAGAACAATAAAGAATTTCACCAAATATTTTACCGCATGCCAATTTAAGTAACCAAATAAACAATTACGATGTTCCAATTCCAATCATAAAATTTTCTAAACAATAATTTAAGGGACACGGGGAAGTTCGAAAATACGTAACATGCTTAACCACTCACCTGGGTCCAAACGTAATGCAATCGAACACACAAAAAGAAGGCTAACCTGAACAGAAGAACAATACAAAATGACTAACTAATCCCGAAATGACATAATCTAACAGAAAAGACTAAACCTAAGTAACTACCAAACCTTCTAATTAAAACCCAAGACTTCGACAACTGATAAAACCCAAATCCAAAATCATCATGCCACTGTATGGCAATACCCATTCTCCCAAATTTCCTACAGCCTCTCAACTTCAAGCCACCACCCAACAAAATTAACAATAAACTAAGATAAGTAGTAACTAAGAAAAGAACATTGTTAGCATGAGCAATTCCAATCACCTGAACCACCACCCACACGGCACAACACCATCGCCCCATATTTGGCCAATATTTTCCACGCCGCACACCGCCACAAACACCGAATAAACCCAAATCAATCTTTTACTCCACAGCCACGTTCACAATACAGTCCGAGCGTGAGAAAATCAAAAGGAGTGGAAACATAAATAGATATGAAGAGAAGAAGAATCACTTACTTATTAGGGCTACCTCCAACCAGCCAAAACGCTTACTGACTGCGGCTTCTATCTCTCGAAATAATAACCTAATTCTAATATAAGTCTAACTCCCTCCGAGGCCACGTTCTCCCTTAATGCTAATAATAGGTTACAATTGGTATATAAAGGTCACGCAATACTAATGTAAACTAGATAGTTAATTATAAAATCTAGTCTAATACATGCCGAACTGTAATCTTAGACTTGATGCCGGAGGGACAATCGGTTTTTTGCCCCTTCTGTTCAATGCATCTCGAAACTCCGGAGCATCTTTTCTTGCACTGTCAATTTTCTTGGGATGTTTGGTCGTTGTTGATAGACTGGTGGCATGTTTGTTGGGTGTGCCCTGGCTCTCTGATTGATTTATTCACATGGTGGATAGGTAGTGGTTTCAAAAATCTTGAGAAATATTTGTGGGAAACGACATTCCATGCTGCAATTTGGTCTGTTTGGTTGGCTCGGAATGAGATTATTTTCAACAATGCGTCTTGGCGAGTGGAGGATCTTGGGGAGCTAATTAAAACTAGGGTAGCAATGTGGGTCAAGGTGAAGTTCGATATTAAGGTGCACTCGGTGGAAGATTTCAAGGGCTATATTGATGGAATGAGAAAGGAGAAAGTGTAGCAAGTGAAACTTGCATTGAGGGTGGGGGCGATCCAATTTTCTGTTGGATGGTCCTCTGTGTTCTTTTTCCTGGTTTTCCACCTTGTTTTTCTCTCTCGGTAAGCGTGTGTGCTTAGCGAGTTCCTCTCTCGATGTACCCTTTTCGAGCTAATAAAATTTTCTTTGCCGAGCAAAAAAAAAAAAAAACTGTAATCTTAGACTTATAAATTTTATTTAACAAAATAAATTCATATTTCCGAAAATTACAATGATACCAATAATATCCATAACGCACACAAAATAACTAATTGAGATCTGACCATAACACCCAATTAATAAATAGCCAAAATAAGTAATAAAATAAATAAAAATGCTAGGCCGTAACAGTATTAGTTTCCACATTACAGTGAATCCTTTCCTTCTACCCTTTATAGAGTTGCAACTGCGCAGATGCAATTCAGTTATGCTCCCACAAAGCTTGTTGTTTCCTTCAACAAAAATGGCAATTACATTCTTAAATACACCTCTTTCTGGTACTGCACCCACAAAATCATTGAATGAAAGGTCTAATTTGTTTAAAATGATGAAGCCATTCAAGTACTCTGGGATTTGTCCTGAGAAGATGTTGTTAGAGAGATTTAATTCTTCCACACCTCTCAAATTAGCTAAGGTTGCAGGAAGGTTTCCCCAGAATTTGTTGCCATCAAGGTATAGTAATCATAGTGTTACACAGCTACCGAGAGTGCTTGAAATTTTACCGGACAGTGTGTTCTGAGAAGCATAAAATTCTTCTAGATTTTTTAAATTTCCTACTTCTATTGGAAGGTTGCCAGCCAAAGACATATCTGGATACAACAACGATGAGATGCTGATAACTTCTTTGGGTATGCTACCACTAAGATTATTTTGATCAAGATATATTAGTTGCAATAATTGACATTTCCCCTCCCCTTGACATTATTTTGAGACAAACCAAGTTGATTTAAAGAAGTTAAATTTGCAAGAGATGATGGGATCTCCCCATAGATTAAAGAAGTTAAATTTGCAAGAGATGATGGGATCTCCCCATAGAAATTGTTACCAACGAGATCCAATATCTGTCGCTTTTGAAGCTTCCCAATATCAGCAAAACTGTTACCACTTAAATGGTTGTTGGCCATGGTAAGAAGCTGCAAATTGATAAGATTCCCTATCCCAGTTGGGATGCTCCCACCTATGTTGTTGCCATACATCCCTAGCTAGTAGAATAAGATTAGTGGAAAGGTTGCCAATTGATTCAGGCAACACTCCTCCAAAGTTATTGTTGTTCAGTGCCAGAGCGTACAACTTGGTAGCATTTGTCAATGAGTTTGAAAAGCTCAAGTCATCCACTTCCTAAAGGAGGGACTTTTCCTTTAAAGCTATTTCCTCCCAGGGAAAGGTCATTTAGTTTGGTGGGATTGGATACTGAAATAGATATATAACTAGTAAACAAGTAGTTAGCAAGAACTAGGCGTTGAAGAGTGATTCCAAGATCTGAAGGAAGGCTGCCTTCAATTTGGTTATACAGTACTACTAGGTGTCTCATAGAAGAGAGATTATTGAGAAAGGAAAGGTACCGACCAACTTGTTCACCCCTAATCTGAGAACTTTTAATTTTTTACATCCACCAAGAGTATCTGGTATATTCTCAGTAATACTTTTGGAATGAGCAGTAAGATTCGTAAGAGAAGATTTATTCCCAAGAGTAGAAGGGAGACCTCCTGTTATGTTGTTGGGTTATTTACCGAGACACCCCTCCAACGTTATCCGTTTTTCACGGTCACCCCCTCCCTCGAAATTCGCTACGGCTAGACCCCCTCCGTTATCTCTACTTTACCCGTACACCCCTTCCGTTAGAGTTCTGTTAAGTTCTGTTAATTTTTTTATTGAAATTAATTCAAAAGTAATAAAATGTTCCAATACTACCCTCAACCATATTTCCTCTCTTACCTCAATCCTTCCAATACTACCCCACCCCACCCCACCCCATCCCATCCCATCGACCCACTCCCCCACCGTCGGCGCCGGCTCCCACCACAACCAACACCCACCTCCACGCCTACCACACCCACCCCACCCAACCGAAAACAGCTGACTAAACGGAAGGCAGAAAACTAGGCCATGGATCCCGATGAGGCGAAGAAGAAAAACGGAGAGAACGTCGAGACGAGAAAGAATAAGGAAATCAAGAAGATGAGGAGTTCGTTTATCCTGAAATTCGGATGGTTCAGATCGGACGACTACGATGTTTCCACCGTCGAGAGATCGGCGGCAACCTCGATACGGAGTCCGTCTCGGCTGGAGATATTCGCTCCCGAGAAATGCTTATAGCTTATTCACTTGAAATTTGACTAGATAATAGGTGAAAATTACCTTTGGGTTTTGTTTTATTGTTTTACCTGATTGGGAATTGTGTTATAGAGGATTGGAATGGGTTTGATGGGAGCTTGAGATGGGTTGAATTGTGGGATAATGTGAGCAATGGTGGGTGTGAGGGAGGAAGCCATGGGAGAGAGAGAGTGTGAGCAATGGTGGGTGTGAGGGAGGAAGCCATGGGAGGGAGGGAGAGAGAGAGAGAGAGAGAGAGAGAGAGAGAGAGAGAGGGTTTCTTGGTTTGTGTTGAATGGGTCGATGAGTTTTGAAGAAAACTTGGAACAAACACGGCTTGGTCACGGGATCAAAAAAACAGAGCCTGGTCAAATAATGGAAATTTAAGAAGATGACAAGGGCAATTTTGGAAATTTAAACGGAATATTCCAATATTCATGACGGAAGGGGTGCCATGGTAAAAAAAAAAAAGATGAAGGGGTCTCGCGGTAGCGAACTTTTGTCGAGGGGGTGTCCAAGAAAAACGTGTTTCGCGGAGGGGGTGTGCCGGTATTTAACCCTATGTTGTTTCTTTCGATCGGCAATCTCTCGAGCTTAGCCAATGAACCAAGGTCCGAAAGAATTTTCCCGACCAGTTTATTGCCTGAGAGTTCAATGGCTACAAGGTTAGAGCAACCAGACATATTGGATGGAATTTCACCAGTAATCAAATTACTAACCATTGTCAACGCCAGCGGCCAACATTTGGTGGAATTTTTAGACTCAAGCTATTGTTACCCAGCTATAGTTCCCAGAGAAAGCTCAAGTTTCCGATGTGAGGGGAAACAGACCCAATGTGCTGCTGATGTTCAAGCCTCAATACGATGGCCCTATGGTGTCAACGGCCACATGTCACGCCAACCCATTGACAAAAGTGGATGGATTCATTCCACGAATTCAGTGCTCTGAAGGGATCATTGGTTATTGCAGCCTTGAATGCAAGCAAGGCTAGACGGTCAGTTTCATTGTTGCGTTGCACAAAGCCGGCTACAAGAGGAGAGCTAGAATGCAAGGGCAACAAAAAAACGACGTGGATTAAAAGGAAGAATATTGGCTTTGACACTGCCATATCAATGTGGTGAATGGGATGTTAATCCTGAATTGGCCGTAAGCTTATAACTTCGCTTAAATAGAGTGTTGGTTTACTTGCTTGACTTCTGTAGATTTAAAACCGTGTAATTCAAAACTGTAGTGGGGCGACCAATGTGCTATGGGTAGTTGTTTCCATGGTTTAGGCCTTGTTTGGCTTCTCTTAGAGGGTTATCTTTTTCTTGAAACCTTTTGTGTTAGATGACCCAAAAATTTATAACAAAGACAAAATCATTAGGTCTCAGGTTCGTTTACAATCAATAAGTTTTTGCTAATATCTCTGGCATTAGGCTAGAGAAGCTATATATGTTACTGCTATGTGAAGACTTGTGAAGAAATTTACGGTACGAATAAATACTGTAGTGGGCTTCCAAATTTTTTCCGTCTTTCTGTTTCTTGTGTGGTCGTTATGCCAACAATGAGTCAATACCACAATCAAGTACGAGTAGAAATTTCACATTTGAACAACCCCAAGGGGTTTGCCCAATGGGCATGATAAAACAACAAAATGGCTTATTCTCCAAGAGGTCGGAAGTTCGAATCTTACGAAATCCAAACATTCTAAATCTTGGAGCCACTTGAGGTTTGCCCGCTTGTTAGCTTGTTAATTTCAAGACCCAATAATTAGTCGAAGTGTACGCAAACTGATCCAGACATCTTGTTATAAAAAAAAGTAAAAAATTCACTTTCGAGCCATGTTCAGGAACCCAAAGTCCATTGATGCTTAGAATCACTAATTTTGCACGTAACCCCTTTTGGTTTTTTAAAATCATTTTCCATTGTCCCCTACACTTTTTGTTTTTAGAGGGTCATCTTTTTTTGGAAACCTTTTTGTTTAGACGACGAAATTTTTTACTAGAAAACGGCTTCGGATCTTTTGTCTGGATTGTTTGTCTAAGATTTTAGGAGGGAACAAATCGTTAAATTCCAAGGCAAGACCACTTAACCAATCCCTTGGGGTTGCCCTGAAGAAAATCGTTTAATAGCTGCCAATTGCAAGATTCTCCAGACGAAATACCAAGTTTAAAGAGATTGTTTGCTACTACGGTTCTTGCCATGACTTTCATAAAACCATGGTGCGTTTGGTACACTCCATAATCAACCAAGATTGAAGGTGATGTTAGAGCCTTACTTAGTTCTTGAAGGTCTGTCAAGCGGACTGATGGTAATCGATTAATTTGATGTAATTGGTCTATTTGCAACAGAGTCTTTGGTCGTAGGAACTAGTTGTGATGTTGTGTCTAGTGTGTTGGCGTCTGAGTATGGAGTGCTGATGAGCTCTCTTGTTGTTAGTGTGAGAGCTTGTTCCTAGCTCTTTTTCTTTTCATTGATTGTATGCTGTGTTCAGGGGGTTGCTCCTCTGTTTTGTAATAAAATTTTAACTTACTCAAAAAAATAAAATAGGTTTCAGCTCCTCAACACCATAAAAATTGCGAAACCCGAGTTGTTGTGGGTCTCTCGATGGACTTAACTACCGTTCGGACGGAAATAACTGAGGCTTCGGAAACAAAATTGCTAACAAGCATCGGACGAACGTGACTTCTGTCCAGACAGAAAACCCCAAAAGAGAGTAAACTTCAAAGGTGTTTGATCCATGCTTGCAACTACAAACACTGGAGTCGAAATCAGCCAAGTAAACCTGCCAAATCACCAGAGAAAATTGAGGCCAATTAATTTGCAAAATGAACGGCAAGAGTGTGTTAATACTGACGGATAATGCATCTAAAGTAGCCACAAAATTCTATGAGCATTTTCACTCCTCTGCCACTCTGCCTTTGAAATCATGTATCATGATCTTAAAATCTGCACAAATGCTAATGAGATTCCCCACAGGCAAGTAAATATAATGAATTAGCAAATCAGTACATAATTAACTTGTGCATAAAAATGCTACTGCAAACCGAATCTGACAATTGAACATATGCAAAAATTCAAGTAACATAAAAAAAATGCCACTTCTACTTGACCAATGGCTTTTCGATGCAGTAAAATCCTTGTGCCTGAGCATTTTCATAACGAATTCACATAGGCCACTCGGAAACTAGTTCACTGTGTATCCAAACTCAAAGCAATATTGAAATTTTGCCGACGTGTAGGAGTATATGAACTATTTCCTCTAACACCAAATTTTGATGGAAAGAAGTACAGAAACAAAAGAAAACCGTCAAACTTGACAGGGATTCATTTTTCACCACCTCAAGTCCATTTCTGCATTTGCATAGAAGTAAGTAATGTATGCCTTGATCTTTTGCATAGGTTTTAGGGGCTGCTTTAATTTTTTTTCTCCCTTCTATGATCTAATCGGCATACCACATTCGCTGTATCACAGCTGTCTTAGTATTCTTCCCTCTGTTCCATAAACAAACTAAAAAACACTGATTAGAGCTGTATAACAGATGCTGAATGGTACGAGCAAATTGTGGATATCCATAGCCTAGTTAAACTATAGAAGTAATAAGAGTTATGACAGGATCATCATAACAACCATAGCCTTATTAGAGTACATTTATTCGGGAAAGTGGCAAACTCAGACAAACTAAAAACGTTAAAGAAATAGAACCGGAAATTACAGCATAGTATAGTGCGATAAGTCTGTGACAAACAGCAGAAGCAATTGAAGCCTCACATAGCTAATGCTCAAGAAGTGTCTTCAATGCAAACTACACCTCGGAAACCTAGGACAGGAAATAGTGATAATTAGATTCCACTAATGTGGGACGTAATGTGATAAAAGCGTAAAAAAGGACACAGAGTTAAGAAGCTGTTGGACATTTGAAATTAGTTTTCTTTAGACATTGTCAAATAAGTGACTCATGATGCAATGCAACCGAATAAACGAAGAAAAAGTTGAATGAACGACTGATAAAGCATTCCTTTTGTTTATAACCGCAAATGTCAGCTGTCTTGAACATAATTCGTCTCCTTCTGCTGTAGCTAATTCTAGCATAGATAACAACTTCTTTTCAATCATAGTAAATTGTGACCACCTAGGTCAAGTAGAATAGTTGTGTTACGGATATGTATTTAAGCATTTACAGTGAAGAAATCTGATGGTTTCATTGCAAAATGCATGATTTTTAAGTGAGTAAGAAAGTGTGGACCTACCTACTCATTGATCACACTGGAATTCTTAGATCTTCAACCTCTATGTGCTCCACTTCCAAGAAGAATGTTCTTGATCTTATGCAAATCAGTGACAACCTCATTGATGTCAGGTCGATCTGTTGCTTGTTCCTCCGAACAGGCGATTCCAACTTGAAGTAGTGAAATCAAGCACTCATGAATTTTGTGATTGTTGAGAGAGCTCTGATTCTGAACGCCACTGATACTTGTGCTTGCCTCACCAATTTGTCCTTGCGGAATCAATGTTGGGTCGAAAATGCTCTCCACAGATTCAGGTGGAGCCATCTTAGCAAATTTGTGGAGTGTTAGACTATCGGTAAACATGTCATCTGTAGGTCTCTTCCCGGTGAACATCTCCAACAAAAGTATGTCATAGCTATACACATCGCCAGATGTTGAGGCCTCATTTCCCATGCCGTACTCTACAGTATGTGAACCGTAAATTATTAAATAAAATCATAAATACTGTAGAGACCCGTGTTTTTATTTAGGGTAAATTGGGGTAGGGTCCGTTTTAAAGGTGGTTTTAGGTGTTTAGTCCAGCCCAATGTATAATAGTGGTGAAGGTCCATTACTGTACATTTATTAGGTCTACAGTCCATTTCTATACGAAAATGCCCTGACCAGGTGTACTATAAAAAATTATGAGCAGCCCCGCAAGCGGGGCAATGCACAGAGCCGTTGAATTTTTTCCCGCAAATATAGGACAGCGAAAAATAGCGATTTTAATGTTAAAATGTTCGTGACATAGATTAACACAGCCTAATAATAGGAAACCAATGAAGAAATTGTGGTTGGTTAACAATAAGTAGTGTACCTTGAGTTTAAATGGGCAAAAAATAATTACTCTCTTGTTTCAAAAAATACTAGTGCCAATAATATTACAGCTGCGCTTGTTTATTGCTCATCATTAATGTTTCTAAGCTTTATAGGGTAAAAATTGCAAAATAAATGTCTCGACTTATTTTTGTGGAATTTCGTAGAGGGCCCTACTCATTCATTGGTACAATATCTGTACCTATATCATTTTTCTTACAAGTATAGTCGATAATCTTATCTGTTGATATTTTTGAAAAAAGAGAATACAAATTTGTACAGATAACCATACCTATTGACTTTATTACAATTATACAAAGCACATACTTTGCAAATCAAATAACCTTAGCTCTTAGTCTTTTTGGAATAATTCAAAAAGTATAGACAGATAATCATATCTATTTATTTTACTGCATAGATTGCATATTTCATGAAGATAACATTATCTGTTGGTCAAGTATGGGAGGAAGAGTTTTTACACATTTGGCAATAATAGCATATACATAGGAATGACTATCATTAATAGCATTTACCATCTGTTTTACCTAGCTCAAGTGTGAGACGCGTGTAAATCTATTTTTTCTACCAACCAAAAATGTACCTTCTCACAACAACACAAAATTGGGCTTATGTCAAAAAATGAAACACATGTGTTAGTTTGAATAGATAACCTTATTTATTAGTAAAATTGAGATTGTACAAAGCACAAATTTTGCATAAATAACATTATCTGTTTATCTTTTTGAAATAATATAGAGCATAAACTTGGATATATAACAATATCTGTTAATTTTGTTACAATTATACATAACACATTTGTTCTGAGATGACATATCTATTTGTCTTTTTTGATTAACACAAAGTATAAATTTGGGCAGATAATTACATCTGTTCATTTTATTAAGATTATACAGAGTACATATCAGAGATAACCTAATCTTTTCATCTTTTAAGATAATACTCCATCCGTCCCACTTTAAAGTATTTTTTCATATATCATTTATTTTATTTTTATACCAAATTAAAGTATTCAATGAGTACTTTAATTTTGTTTAAAAAAATAAAATAATAATATTTGGAAATATATTTTTAGGAGTTTAAAAATGCATGAATTTTCATAGGGGACATTTAAAGTGGGACATGGAGAGTATGAAGTATGAATTTGTTGGTTTTATTGCAATTATAAAGAGTACATATCTCACACAGTTAACCTGATTATATGTTGGTCTTTTGGGATAATAATCAATCTTTTAATTTTATAGAGTTGGACAAAGAATCAATCTTTTGATTTGATTGCGATTATACAGGACACATATGTCTCAAAGATAACCTTATTTGCTGATCTTTTTAGAATACAGAGTATAGATTTGGAGAGATAACCACATCTATTAGTCTTATTGCCATTATAAAGGGCACAAATTTTACGTAGATAACCTTATTTATTGGTCTTTTAGGCATAATACAGAATATAGATTTAAAAAGATATGGTTATCAGTTCAAATTTATACTGTATATTGTTTAGAAAAAGATCAACAAATATAATTAACTTAGCGAATTATGTACTCTGTATAATCACAAACAAAATCAATTGATATGGTTATCTATCAAAATCTATACTCTTTGTTACCTCCAAAAGACTGACAAATAATGTTACCTGTCTAAATTCATACTATCAATTTTTTTCATAAAGGCCAATAGATAATGTTATCTCCGCAAATTATGTACTATGTATAATCATAATAAAATTAACAGATTTAGTTATCTATCCAAATCTATACTCTTTATTATCCCCAAAACACTGACAAATAAGGTTATTTGTCCAAACCCACCCATGAGTTTCATTTTTTTTTTATAGTTGCATAAAAGAAAAAAAAAATGTTATGCTTACTAGAAATGTCACATGTATACAAGAAAAATTACTGAAGTGAAAAACAAAAAGAAACATGGCAACCAAAAGATATCATCGTAGTTCTTTTTTTGGTGAAAAACTAAATTGTATTAATTAAAAAAATAATAGTAAATTGTCTAATTATATGGCAAAAGGGATGTGGTGATTGTACCATAATAATCCCTATAAAGTTACTATTGTAGTTTGTTTCCAAGAGAACTTTGTCTCCTTTCCACTATCCCCCACCCACCCTTGTTCTTTGTATTCTCTGAAAATCTTGCGACATTTGCAAAAATCTTGGTAAATTATTCACGAAAGCACTTTTTTGAGGTTAAAATGACGCGACTTTTCGTACGGAGCAAACAAAAATGGGACGGAGGGAGTGAAAGCTAGCAGGAGAGCAAGACGACGTGTTACCAGGATACAACGGCGCGTAAATCTTAATGCTCTCGATTGCCAAATCGCTGAAGGCATTGGAGACAGAGGCCTTGGAACGAGATTTGGTGGAGAGTTTGTGAGGGGTGGAAGTGGTGGGAGAAGAGGAGGAGGAGGTGTCGAGGGAGCCGACGAAGTGTTTAAGGGTTGCGTTGTCGGGCTTTGAGGCGGTGGTTTTGATGGCTGAACGAAGGAGGGAGCTCAAGTTCTTGGCTGCTTTGGACGGGGGCATTTGGCGATTCCCTGTGTGTGTGTTTGAGAGAGAGAATTTTGGTTTTGAGTGTGTTTTATGAGTTAAAGGTATTTTTGGCACGCATGTCCATATAAGGACTGGAACCACTATGAAAAGTTTAGGTGGACTAATTGCACTTTAAATCTTGTAGTGTGTCCTTATCAACAAGGCTCCCTTTTATTTATTTATTTTTCTTTTAGTGAATTACTTATAATGTGATTATGTGCACTTATAATTAATAGTGTTATTAGTCACATATTTTTTTTCGGAATACATATACACATGTAGACATTCACTTGACAGTGCCCAAATTCTTAGGCCTTTGACCGAGTGCGTTGGGATGTATGTGTTGTATAGTGGGTGGTGTTAGAAACTTTTGGGACTAATTATTTATTTAATGGTTAGTTTTGGGGGTCATTGTGTGAGGACTTATAACCTGGAAGTAGTAAAATAGCATCTTGACACTTGAGGGAGAAATAGTGTAATTGCTACACTTACGCCCATTTAACACCGGGGATCGATCAACATTTCTTCGTTGATTCCCTTTTTTTTTCTTTACCTTTTCCCGTCATAATCTTCCCCCTTTCGAATGTTCTTCTCTCTCCCATCTCCCCACACCTTCTCTCTACAAATTAAGGGACCAAACGGCATTTCCGTGCAAAACTGAGCCCCGAATTCGTAATCCTCACGGTGAGAGCTTCAATTTCGGGCAAAATTGGGTTTTTGTCTCGATTGAGGTAGGATTCTTGCTAATAGCATAGATATGGAAATATATAGTGTAATTGTGCCCCTAATCTGTGAGTTTTAGTTATATTTCTTCCATAATTTTATGAACCCTAGTTTGTTTCTCTGCGAATGTTGCATATGGGTGTGTTATGGTTGGTTGGTGGATGTAACGTTTTCATGACTATGGCTATTTGTTTCATGACATATATAGCTGGTGTATGTGTGGAACTTCTCTTGATTAGTTAAAGAGAGTAACTGTAATATAAATTATATTTGTTTATTATTATCTCATGCCTACAATGTGTTCGGTTAAAATGCAAAGGAGAAGATTGAAATTCTTTTATGAAAATGTGTTATGCTGTGATAATAGGTATCCATTTGCTGAGCAAAAAAAAGATGATAGGAATCCATTTGCGCTCTCATTTATATAAAAGTACAGTGATTTTATTCATAGTTTTATTGATGTGCAGCTGGATCGGTATACTTGAAAATCCTTGGGGATTATTATTGGATTTTGATAGCTTCATTTCAACTTTGGTTGAGTTTCTTTGATTGGATTGTAAGGGTCATGAGTTTGAGCGAAATCAAAAGTGAATAATCAAAATTTGTCACATCAGATTTTGATTATCTATTTATAAGTAGTTAAAGTTAACAATGTCAAGTCTCACATTGTTCATTTTTTGCCCCATAATCAAAATTGAGTTGGCAAAAATTGAAATCTAACGGTCAATTTATTCCTTCTCAATCTAATGATCTACATTGAATGACATCCTAATAAAATAAGTGAAAGTGGAGAGCGTTTGTTAAAATCCATAAAGTGATCAATATTGTTAAATGCACAATCACATACCAAAGTGGAGAGGGGTTCGGCTCCCCTCCAGTATGGTACTGTCCAATCTGATCCATTGTAAGGCTGAGATTCATTCATTCCATCCACATGCATATCTATGGCTACGCTTTTGCCACGTGGACTAGCTCACTTTCCATCCAAAAGCCCTCTGTTTTTTGCTCCCAGCCAATACAACAAGAAGTTTTGATCCCGCCAAAAATAATTTTTTTTTCAAGAATGCTACTCCTACAACGATTCAAACACAACAACCTACACAATCTTTTACATATATGTGGGGCCCACATATAATAGTGCGTGTGGAGTCAACATGTATGTGAGAGATTGTGTTTAGATTGTTCTGTAAGTATTATTTTTGGTGTTTTTTTGATCTTTCGCCAAAAATGATATTCATTCCCACTAAAAAACTACCTGCACACTGGCCGTATTCCACTTAATTTTTTCTAAATTTTTAGTTTTGTACTTATTTGAATTTTTTTTTTGCATCAAATTTTTATGAATTATTACTTCGTCTCGACGTACAAATCGGAAAAGAAATTTTTTTTTTACTTTTACCCAAAAACCACTTTTAAGTAAAAAAAAAATGTTGATTTTTTAGCTTGAAAGTGGTTATTTTCTAAAATATTTGGATAAAAGTAAAAGATTTTAATTTTTTTGATTCGTCTCGTCGGCAAATCAACAATCCACAACAAATTTGCACAAAACTAACAAACACAACAAAAAAAAAAATCAAATAAAAATAAAACTAAAAGTTTTAGAAAAAGTTAAGTGGAATGGAGCCAACCCAAAAAGGTACTTCCCATCTTCCAAATTCATTAGTATGAAAAAAAACAGAGCAAAGCAAGAAGTCCTTTTGACACTATTGTATTTCAACAAATTCAAGAAGGATCGTAGGTATGTATAAAAATAATTCATGGTGTTCGTTAAAAACAATTTTGTGTTTCGTTAAGCTTTTTTATATACAAAAATAATTGTGTTACGTTAGCTTTTTTTTTTTGTGGGAATGGATATTATTTTTGGCTGGACCAGAGCTTCCAGTTGTATTGGTGGGGAGACAAAAACAGAGGGATTTTGGGTGGAAAGTGAGCTGGTCTATCTGGCAAAAGTGTAGCCATAGCTATGCATGTGGATGGAATGAATGAATTGCAGCCTTTCAATGGATCAGATTGGACTGTACCCTACTGGAGGGGAGCTGAACCCAAGTGGAGAGTGAGTTTCACCTACCAATAAAACATTTGCTTTATGGGGAGTGAGTTTCACTTTCTCATGATGGTTGTACTTGTTTGAAAAAAATGTGGGGTCCAATAAATTTGGTTATTGGTAAAATATTGCTAGTTTTGATTATCCAAATGTTCAAATATGATGAGTTGCTAAAAGGTTTCTGACTTGGATTATTACAGTATAATTAATCCGAGCACTTTTTTAAGCATACATTGCTAACTTTAACAACCTTTTAGTTTTGATTATTACATTGCGGATGCTCTAATGTCTGTATGGCGGCGGTAGCCTGGGGAAAACACACAATCGGTGAAGATTGGGAAACTTAAGGTGGTGTAGGTGGCCTTTTCCTTTGGGTTAGAAGTCGGAAAATGAGACGCGAGTTTGGAACTAAGGTTTTTCCGTGTTGCAGTGATTTGATTCGGTCTAGTAATTGAAAAGTAAAGTTGCTTCTTCTGTGTTAAGAGGTGTTTTATATATTTGAAGCTCAAAGATTAAAACTCCTGATCTTATATACTCTCTCTGTCCTTTTTTAAGTGTTTCACTTCATAACTCTAACTTATTAAGAAAACATCATTATTACACATTTCACGCCAATTTTTACCTCCATTTTCCATACTTACCCTCCATAGAGATATCATCATTACACTTTTACTCATTAACTTTTCAAAATAGAATCTACTTTTAGGGACAAAATAAAAAATGTACCAATTTTTACCTACTAACTTTACAAAATGGACACTTATTAAGGGACAACCTAAGATGGAATACTGGACTTTAAAAAGGGACGGAGGGAGTATATTTTTGTTGGAAGGAGGATTTTGAAGCTCTATTTATACTATGGATTTTTAAAGTTTTACCATTATTTCTCATGAGTTTAAAAGAATGTACATATGTGGTGCAATTTACTTGCATTTTCTTATCCTCCCTATTAAGCACGATTCCTATTGAGTTTCGACTCATGTTGTGTAAACTAAACATTTTTTTAGGTGGAAATGACTACCCGAAGGCTTGAGAAAGCCTATGTATTTTTCTACAATCACTTTTGAGAGCTTCATGGGCTTCTACATGTGCATGTTCATCTCAATTATGTAAAGCTTTTTAGGCAGGGACTAGAATTTCTTTTTGTATATTGTAAAGTTTGTAAGCCTAGTTCGTAAAGCTAATTGGGACCCGTAGTTATTCTGGCATGTAATTAGCCACCATAAACCTTTATATCCACACCGGTGATGTAAAAAGTATGTTGGGGTTGGTGGATGGAAAATTTTGCACTGGTGATGCAAACCTTAGATTCTTGTTGGTATAATTTCTAACCGTGTAATTGAAATGTTTATTTTTATTTTGAAATATTGTTCGTAAATTTTGGGGTGCGACAAAGACGCTTGGTTAAACATATATCAGAGCATGGTAATGTGCCTTGTGAAGACAATAATTTATAGTGATACAACATTTGCTTATTGTGGTTATACATTGAATAGAGGTGTACAACTTAAACAATATGATCATAAGAAATTAACGGATTGAAGGCATATTGGAAATTGCTCCTTTATTAAAGTGATTGATGAACCAGATTAAAACCAGATGTCTATAGGCCCTGAAGAGTGTTGGTAGTGGTTTTGCATAGGAAAAATGAATAGTCTTTAAG